>JAVKPL010008391.1:0-112265 GCA_032173675.1 Gastrolobium villosum | reverse complement strand
GTGGCATCTGGTTCAGTTACAGTATTGCTGAGTACTTAGATGGATTTCGTAGTGGGGTTGCCGCGGACACAGGCTAGTTATGATTCTATTTGGGTAATTGTGGATAGATTGACAAAATCCGCACACTTTTTACCAGTTCGGGTAGATTTCTCTGCTGAGAAATTGGCCAGGCTCTATGTGAAGGAGATTGTGAGGCTTCATGGGGTGCCTGAGAATATTGTTAGTGATCGGGACCCGAAGTTCACTTCTCGCTTCTGGGGAGCATTGCAGGAGGCTCTTGGCACTCGGTTGAGACTGAGTACTGCTTATCATCCACAGACGGATGGTCAGACTGAGAGGACCATTCAGACGTTGGAGGATATGTTGAGGGCTTGCACTCTGGAGCAGGGTACGGCATAGGATCGATACCTTCCACTGGTTGAGTTTTCATATAATAATAGTTTTCATGCTAGTCTGGGTATGGCTCCCTACGAGGCCTTGTATGGTCGCAGGTGTAGGACACCTACTTGCTGGGCAGAGGTTGGAGACTCAGAGCGATTTGGATTGGATTTTGTTCAGGAGAACACTGAACAGATCAAAATGATTAGAGATCGTCTGAAAAAGGCCCAAGATCGCCAAAAGAGTTATTATGATCTCAAACATCGGCCTCTAGAGTTTGAGGAGAGAGATCATGTGTTTCTAAAATTGTCACTAGTTACGGGTGTGGGACGAGCCCTGGGAGTAAGGAAGCTGAGTCCTAGATTTATTGGACCCTATCAGATTCTACGTAGGGTAGGACCGGTTGCTTACCAGCTTGCCTTACCTCCTCAACTATCCAATATACATGATGTATTCCATGTTTCTCAGCTAAGAAAGTATGTAGCTGATCCTTCTCATGTGGTTCAACCTGATGACGTTGAGATTCGGGAAAATTTGAAGACTCCAATTGGACCACTGAAAGTACTCGAGCGGGATGAGAAGAGGCTGAGGAACAAATCTATTCCTATGGTGAAAGTCCAATGGGAAAGAAGGACACCTGAAGAGTCCACTTGGGAGCGGGAAGACGAGCTTCTCCGTCAGTATCCTGAGTTTAAGGACAGGTATGTTCTTGATTTTGCGGACAAAATCGCTAAAAGGTGGGGTGACTATAATAGCCCAATATAATTAATTAGCAAAATACATGTGATTAGATAATTAAGCATGTAATAGGGAGTAAAAATAAGTAAATTCCCTTATAAAATTAATTGGGGTCACTTTTGAGGTAAAAAGTGTACTCTGTAAAAATTAAGGGGTATAAATGGGTGTAGACAAAAGTACCCAAAATATAAAAATGAAAGTAGAAATATTCCTAGAAAAATATTCCAGACTGTTGGGTAAAGTTTGGTAATTAATGGAATTGAATAGATAGATGAACCGATACCCACTTAACCGGTGTTAAGTGGCATGTCACTAAAGGAACCCTATATTCCCCAACCCCACCCGCGTGTGCAGAAGCAAAGGAGAAAAAGAAAAGAGAAGGGAAAGAAGAAGAAAAGGGAAGGAGAAGAAGAGAGGAAGGGGGAGAAAACCCTAAAGTGTGCAATCGTTGATGGTTTTGAGTGATTCCAAAGCCTAAACCACTCTAAATCTTCCCCTCTTTCACAATCCTAGCTTGGATCTTGGTGGGGAGTTGTGTGGGTTGAGATTTTTCTTCCCAAAGCTTTGACCCATTGGAGAAGTGTGAGATTTGAGAGCTTCTACCTCCATGGAAGCTTGAGGAACCCTCATCCCTTGATTGTGCAACACTTTGCGGTAAGATTTCATTCTTTGAACTCTATTTTCATGAAGAATCCATGATTTAGGTTTTGGATGAATAGTGTTTTGGGGTTTATGATTATGAGAGTGAATTGGATATGTTCTAGGTAAATTGAGGCCTAGAGTATATTGAGAAAAATGCTAGGAATGACATTTAATCGGTGAAAATAAGTTTATATAGTCATATGATTTTGTTTGGAAAATTACAAAATTATGCATTTGACTATGGTTTGGCTTGTTGGTGTAATCAATGGTTTGGTTTGGGTTGATTGTTGATATTGTCCATGTGATGCTTAGGATTGAGGCATTTGGACCAACCGTGAATAACCAACCGTTGGAGCAAGCTATGGAGCTCGGTTAGCTCCTTGAAGTTAATGTTGTGTTGTGAAGAACAAAGGTTTAGTTGGAAGCTTTGAGGTAAGCCTTCGGACCTTGGGTGTAATTCCCTTTATTGTTCCACCAAGCCCTGAACGAGTAATGGTGTGTTGTTGTATATAAATGCAATGAAATATTGTAATGCTTTGTTATACGTATTTGCATGCTTTGGTGTGACATAGGATGGTGTTTCCCTATGTTGGTATGTTGCATGACGATGCGTAAATCATACTTGGTAGTTTAGCTGGCCAGTAGGACTATTTGCATCTGAGTATCCTTAGGACAGCTCGAGAGCTCGAGGGATTTCTCCTGGAGATGTTTTGTACACTTGCATGAATATGTATTTGCTGCATTATTATTGTCATTGCTATTACACTGTTATTGAACTATGGGGTGGAGAGATGCTCCAAGGACCCCTGGTTTACTGGATATATTCGTATATCTCACCCCGTGTGGTTGGGGACCCCCTTTCAGGAAAGGATGCTACAGGAGCCTCTGATGGCAAGTGGCCATATTTGAAGTGATTGGGCATATGAAGATATCGTGTCATTTGATTAAGCATGTTATTTTGTAGTTCACATGTATAGGATTGCTAAATAAGAATCAATTGTCATATGCATGCTATATTTATTTGGGTGGACTTAGCCTATGCTCATGCTTTTGGTATCTCTTTTGTTGATGGGAGCCAAGGAGTGATCATAGTGTTTTGTAGCTAAGTCCCATGATTTGTAATTGAAACTTGTAAACATGCTATGTTGTAATTATTGGGTATTTGCATATATGATGAAATGATATGTATGCTTCTCTTGTATATGAGTATCTAGAGAGACTAGAATTCATGTATTGAAAGGATTATATGATGTAAATTAGGTGAAAGAAGACCTTTAGGTTGGAAAACCAATCCAAAACAAAGATACCCTGTCTTGTTGTCCAATTTTCGTATCCTATACGATAGATTTGGATCCTTGTGTCTTGATGGAAGTTGTAGATATGTTTCTTAGCTTTCCATAGAGACCAAGATTGTGTAATTTGGATAAGTATAACTCAAGTTATGGTTAAAACACCACAGGTAGGTCAAACTGCCCTGTTTTGGGTGCTTGCTCCAGAATGTTCACGCTTGGAGCGTGGGATCCACGCTTGGAGCGCCCACCTTCTGACTGTCCACGCTCGAAGCGTGGGATCCACGCTTGAAGCGTAGGGGTCCTGGGAAATTCAGCATTCCATTTCGTAAAAACCTCATAACTTGGGCTACGGTGCTCCGATTTGAGCGCGGTTTGAACCCACGCGTAAGTAATGAAAAATCCTATAATATTATGGGCAAATGGAGACCGTAATAAATGAAATGAAAGTATGGTATTAAGCTTTAAGTATGTTATACCGCAATGCACTATGGTTATGGTCACGCAATTGGGTAATTTTAATTCGGCTTGCTTTAAAAGAGAAATTTAACCGGATTTTAATTGCACCAATGTGATTGTAACTGCGCTTAATATCATAAGTCAATGTTAATAAACCGGTTCTAGAACGGGGTGTTACAAGCGGGGCTCAAATTAAAAGACCACGCCGTACAAAGATGGGTTCAGATAAAAAGGCCTTCGCGAAAGAAGCAGGACTCAAATTAAAAAGCCACGGCGTAAAAAGTCAGGTTCAGATAAAAAGGCCACCAAGGGCTTCAAATTTAAAAGCACGGCCTCATCCTTGAGCTTCAACTCAGCCCAATAAAGGGCTTAAAGTTTAAAAGCTCAGTCTCAGCTTTGAGCTTCATCTCAGCCCAGCTAAGGGCTTAAAGTTTAAAAGCTCGGCCTTAGCCTAGAGCATCAACTCAGCCCAACTAAGGGCTTTAAGTTTAATAGCTCAGCCTTAGCCTTGAGCTCCAACTCAGCCCAACCAAGGGCTTTAAGATTGAAGCTTGACCTCGGCCTTGAGCTTCAACTCAGCCTTAGCCATAACTTTAGGCTCCCGAGATCAACATGAAGATGAAATTGGAGAGATGTGATCATAGCAAGAGGATCACACCCCAAGTCGTGATAAAAATGAAGAAGGGATTGGAGAGATGTGATCCTAGCAAAAGGATCACACCCCGATCTGGAAAAGGAAAAAAGATGGAATTTAAGAGATGTGATTCTAACAAAAAGGATCACACCCCAATCCGAGAAGATGATTTTGGAGAGATCGTGATCCTAGAAAAGGATCACAACCCAATTTGAGATAAAAGAAAAATTGAGGCAGAATATGATGTCGGGCTCCTATTCAAGATTTTGGCAACAAAGCCAAATGACAAAGTTTGCGGCCCAACAGGCTAGCCTCAAATTAAAAATTCATCGCTAATGAAGCATTGCTCAAAGTAGAAAGCCACGGTATGCGAAGCCGAGCTCAAATAAAATATGACAAAAAGTCTAGTCAAATAGTAAAGTCACGGTACGTTAAGCCGGGCTAAAATCAGAAAGGAAAATATACCGCCTTCAAAAGTGTAGACAAGGCAAAAGCCAAGACAATTTAAAGAAAGCCATGGTATGTGAAGCTGGGCTCAAAATGAAAAAGGCAGTAGTAACTTAAGACTACAACAGCAAAGCCAAGTCGTTAAGGTTTTGGCCACAAAGGCCTAACAGGCTGGCCTCAAATTAAAAAGCCATCGCGAAGGAAGCGGGGCTCAAAATAAAAGCCACAGTATACGTATTCGGGCTTAAAATCGAGGAGGCGAACTCATCCTTCAAGAATCCAAGACTATGGCAAAAGAAACCAAGTCCATCGAAAACAAGAGAAGTCATGGTATTCGAAGCCAGACTAATCGTTCAAGAAGGCATGAAAGACCTTCCCAAAATTAAGATATAGGCAGCAAGCCAAATCCAAAAGGGGGATGTCGCAGTAAGAAAATGTATGCTCCTAAAGTACAATACACATTTGCAAAAGATCAAATCCATGCTAATAGAGATTTCGGTTTGCGAAACTGAGCCAAATCTGTAACCACGACACTTAAAGCCAGGGAATGTAAAGTCGAGTTAATTATTATGGAGGCACGAAATTCTGTCCTAAAACATAGGCGAACGCCTATATAAAAGACTGACAATAAGTCTAGTCAAAACTAAGGAGCCTCGGCAAGAGAAGCCGAGCTCAAATTCAAAAAAAAGGCAAACACCGCCTCACCACTCAAAGACTTCAAGAGAAAAGAAGCTAATATAAAAGGGTAAACCAAGAAGAGGTAGTCGCATCAGACCCAAGGCAGAATCATAGTACCTCAGTACGGTTAACCTATCAATCAGACTTAGACACCCCAGCAGTCTGAGCTTCCGAACTGCCGGGCTGGTAGGTAACTGTTATGAATTGGATCCATATCCTAACAACCATATTACTAGCAATTAGATTGGATAGTGATATCACAACTATATAATCTAGAGAGGATTAAGGGATAAGATCCATATCCCCATCAATCAAGGTAGATTTCATATCAACTGAGAGATCTCAAAGACCCAAGCCTATGAAGGTAATCCTTATAAATAAGATGCTAAAGACCCCAGGTACACACTCTGAACTCATTTACTACTTCTGCCCACACACCCACGTCTCAGCTATAAGTCTATTGCTTGTGCTCAGTGATGGGGATATTGACTATAAGCCAACCAAGATACCTATCCATAGGATATCTCTGAGCGCATACCCTTGAGGTATTATTATACGGTTCAATAGAACTGAACACATGCTATTAGCGAATTTCATACCCAATATTATGTAGGAAATCAACTAGGCATTGAAACAAATCACCGGATATTTACAAACTCTGTATTTACAAGCCATCATCTGCTTCGAAGTAGATTAAGTGGGTGCTAAAGCAATATACAGAAGTCCTCCACAAATTAGTTTTCCAGAGTAGGGATTTAGTTAAACACTATAAGGTTTAGCGGAGAGTGGTTTTTTTATCGAGACTCTAACATGGTAATATTCCATTGGTTGAAGAAAACTTATGCTTGCTAGAAGAAATGCTTTAAGTAAGATATTATCGATAAGGAAAGCATGCTGCTTAGATTGGGGCAAGTCAGTTTCACCGTCACTGATCAACATGATAACAATAGTTGACATTGTAGGCCTATCTTCATGATGCCGCTGAACAGATACAAGCTTGATATGGATACACAGCAGTGCTTTTGATAGAATAAATAAATTCTTCATGCACGAATCAATCAACTCTAAAGATCTTCTTTCTTTCCAAAATCTCCATGCCTAAAACATATAAAAGGCCTTTGATTCCCAACGGTTTACTTATAAGTTGTAACTGAAAAAATAAACTCCTTTTTATTTACGTGTTCAATAAGAGTTTATATTTGAAAGGTTTGATTTTTCTCTAGAGTTTATAAAAGGCCTCGTGGTACAACATGAGATACATTAAATCAATGTTTGAATGAGAAAACCCTCTGTTCTTCTTTCCATATCCTATCTTTAGCAGTAATACATCGAAGCTGAATACATCAGATTTTACTGAGAACAGCTCATTAATGACATAATATTCAGGTGCCATAAAACAACTGAAGAAGATCATTAAGAATGGTTGAGATCATCTCAGTGAATCACTTTGTTCACACTTTGCTTCAACTTCCCCATTTTGTTAGGTAAACTGGTAAAGTGAAGAATGAATTAGCACATAATCTGTATGGACACATCCTGGGATTGTCTCTCTTCCTACTACTGGTTCCTTAGACTAATGTTTGAAGGAAGTGTTTCATTCCAGAGACATTGGGGCTAAAAGGAGGTACATGCATATATGCCACTCCCATAAGCCATGCATCAATAATTCAGAAGTAGGTCCACAAACGGAACGTCAATAATGGTGTACAAGAGCGATCAAATTGCACACCTACTATTTCAGAAACGATATTCATCAACGGATCCATTGAACATAAAATAGATCTAATCAGTTCTAAAAGTCAATGAACCATAAGGACTAGTGACAAATTCAAGAGACTCGCTTTTATCTTTGGTCAACTCCTCTCCACTTTAGTAGATTTTCTAGGTCAATTGAGCCAAGATTGTAGCTGGCTGCTGCTAATTTGAACTGAATCACAACCAGTTCAAAATAAAGTTTGTTGAAGGCTAAAAGCCTAAAACCAGAGATGTTTGGCATATAACCATACATATTTTCACGGATGAATTGATGGTGAAAATGGATTAAATTGATATTTAAGTTGAATTGTTGATTCAAAGAAAACTTAAAAATTTGAACTTTTGTCGTACTTAAGTCATCCAATTTTTTCGGTGAAGTTATCCAGTTTTGTTATCTTTATACTGTTGTATACATGAAAACTATATCCAGTGGTAGCCAATCCCTAACCAGTTTCAACTTTGCACTCAACAAATCTAGGCAATCACCAGTATATCTTATAAACCAGCAAAAGAATCCGGTTTGGTCCTCCTCACCAAAAAGTCTCAAAATATAAAATTAAGGTAAGGATTTCTTATTCTTTTGAATATAGGTCATGTTAAATTAATTGAATTATCGAACTCATATAAGCTTAACTCAGTTGTCAATTAGCTACAAAAATGTACGCTCAATGGCCTTTGATTTGCTGATACGCATTCAATTTTAAAAATGAATAAATACGCATAGTTAAGTAAAACAGCAGCATAATTGAAGTGAACAGAGGAATATATACATGGAAGAAATGTGAAATGCTATTTCATTTCTTTCTCTTTTCATCCTCACAAGTCACATGATACAAATGGGACAATTTCTAAAAGTGACCAACCAACGAGGAAGAAAAGAAACACAAAACAAAAAGAAGATAACAAAATCAAGAATACTAATCTCTAAGTTCTTGTTGAAGGACTTCCTCTAACCACAACTTAGAGCCCTCCATAAGTTCAGGGCTCAACCTAAACATCAAGACACAGAACTCCAACTGATTGAGCGCACCATCGCCATCGAAGTCACCTTGCCTAAGCATAGAGCGAAGATCCTCATCAGTGAAGCCGTTGAGGCCCAGCAAAGCGGAATTTCTCTTGAGGCTGTCAAAAGTGATGACCCCTTTATCAGAATCCTTCAAAAGGTTGAACCCATTACAGAGCTCGTCTATGAGGCCGTCACCACCGAGCTTGTTGGCCATGAAAGGCAAGTAATCATGGAAATGGGGTTCTGGGTTTTGTGATGCCATGGTGAATGGATGAAGCAAGATACTAGAAAGCGAGAGAGAGAGATTAAGAGAGGATGGGTGAGAGGGTGTGAATGAAGAAGGAAATGTGGTATGTATAGAGTGGGAAAAGGAGAGGGATTATTGGGTGGTTATTTCCAAGAAAGAGAGGGCATTGATAGAAGACAACTAAGTAGTTAAAGATGTGGAAGAAGGTCGGTCACTGGGTATGTTGGATTGGAGTTGCCTATGGCTTTCGCAGAAGGTTGTTCAGGGGTAAAACCGTCCACGAGGATATGTTGAAATACTTTTGAGTTTTGGTTGTCTCTTCAGAAGTTTCCAAGTTAGAATGGGCTACAGGCAGGCAAATTCAGTGGACCAGCTGAGAATTTTTTAATGAAGGGTCTTTTTTGTTATCTTTTTATTTTTATTTTTTTAGATAACCACTTATCCACCATAATACTCAAAAAAACTAATCCTACAATTACATTGAGGTAGCAACCTTTGTGAAAAATCACATTCAACTAATTTAATTGATTTGTTCTTAAATGAGTAAATTGAACGATTGTACTAAGGAAGGCACTGATTGTGAGAGGCTGATATATAGCCAAGTTATATGTCACAGACTCAAAGTAAAGCATCCCACAATTATATAGTCACCTGTAACCTAATATTATTAGAAGAAGGATATTCTTAGTATCAAATTTTTTACTACCAATTCAGTACCTATCTAATCACTATTGAATTAAAGAGAGAATGTTAAAAAGTTTTTTAAAAAAGAGAAAATATTAATCCAATGGTGATTAAATAGATAATGAATTAATAGTAGAAGATTTTGATAGAAAGAAATATCATAATAAAGTATCGAGATCATTGTTGGTGAAATCACCCTTTATTGAGAATACCCCAATTCTATGCAGTTGTCCTCCTGTATCAAATTTGTTTTGAACTCTAATATAAATATATTGTACTATTGATAATTAAATAACATGATTTACCAAAATCAAAACTAGATCATTAAACAATAAATTGCACCTTACTTATTGATAATTAAAAAAATATGCTTTATTGAAACCTAGTCAATTAAAGTTAGAATTTGTATTAAATAAATTCTACTTATTGTATAATCTTTTTCGATGGTAGAATCTATTCTCGGACATGGGAGTATACATATTTTTAACATTTCATCTTTTTAATTCATTACATGTATTTAAAATATATTGAAAAGAATTATAATTTCATATTTTGGCTATAACATGGACAAAGAAAATTACAATTCAAGCATTAAATTTGATTGATAATCATTCATTATAGTGTCTTAATAAGGGAGTAAAAACAAAGTTTTATAATATCCAAAATTCAAAATAAGAAACCTTATGCTATGGACCTACACAAAGCTTATACATCTAAAAGTTCAACAAAGGGCAATCACATGACAACTGTGCAAAATAACAATTGGGCTTATGAATAAAAGGTCCAGAACTTATATAACCACATGTAAAAATCCTATAAATAGGAGATCTAATAGGTATGAGCTAATCTCTCTCTTTAATTGTTATGTTGTCATTGTGCACACACATCACACATTTGGTTAATGTTGTTATAGTTGTGTATAGTGATCTGGTATATAACACATCGCATTTCTAAGTTTAAATATTAATATATTAAATGTGGATTAAAGAGAAGGATTAGTGAAAATCCTGAAAATTAAGCCAAAATACAAAGAAAGAGTAAAACGATAAATTAGTCATGCACACAACCCTAGAAAGGAAATTGAGTAAGAGGTCTCAAATGATAAAAATAACCCTGAAAATTGATTCATAACGAAAAATTGAGTGGATCAGCAAGTTTCGGAAAATTCAGTGAATAGTATTTTTACCGGGTAAAAATTCCGCGGTACGATTGCACCATAAAACGTGCAGATTGAGTTTTGAGCTCTAGGTTTTGAATACAAGTTATAAATGGTTTATAGAACTAGGAAATATGATTTCTGATGAAATTTGGCGGAAATTAGTAAGTTTGGGGAAGCGTGCCTACGGCGGCGTAACAGCTTAAAACAACATTTTTTCCGAACAACCGGAAAACTCAGGATTCATCTGATCAAGGGTAATTAAAGGACAATGGTTAATGTTAAAAATTAAATTTTCTAAATAGGTTGTGAATTTACGGACGTTTAGTGGAATCAGAGGGAAATTCGGATTAGTTTTAAATCGCGTGAGGTGGCGGTGGGACCCACCCCACATAAAAATCACTTAAGACACCTAAGCAACACACTATTCATCATCTTCTCTCTCCCTCCCTCATGAAAACCCGCGGCCTACCCCCCTGCCAAACCCATTTCACTTCCATTTTTCATTCTTCCATAACTATCAAATCCTCACCAAATCAAGAAAAGTTGGACTTGAAACTTGTTCTAAATCATCTTCCAAACCCATTGGTTGTGGTCTTGAGCATTGAAACCCACCATATTTTCAGAAATTCCCTCCCCAAGGCCGCGGCTCATTGTTGTAGATTTGTGTTCATGGAGTTGTTTGGAGCTCCAATGGTTTAGTATGTCTTGGAGGAGCCTTGTGCCAAGCTTTTGAGTAAGTTTCCTTGCATTTCAATGGTTTGATTCATGGATTTAGTTTCATGAACCCTAGGCTTATTTTTGATGATTTGTGTTGTTAGAGAGCTCAAATGAAAAATGTGTATTAGATGATTATGTCCTAGAATGACGTGTTAGAGCTATAAATGCAATAAAAATTATTAGTGAAAATATGATTTTAACTTAGGAAATTTTGATGATGCCATGACTTTGTGATTTGGAAAATTGTTAGAATTGTGTTGGTGAGTTGTTGTATGGTTGTATGATGTTATAATAGGATTAAATGTGGTGTGGAATGGTTGAATTGGATTGAAAACTCTTTGAGGTGTACCTATGTACAATTCGGCCTAAATGGAATAAATGGGGAATTGATGTTGTTAAAACTGGTTAGATGATGTGTTGTGTGCTAAATGGGAATTAGATGGGTTGTGTGATGGTTGAAAGCTTTGAAAAGCAATGGAAAAATAATGGAGTGTATTGAGTTGTGTATTGTCCCTCGAAGGAAATAATTAGGCAAAATGATATTAGAATGGTGTAAAATGAAAAGTGACACCTAATATGAGATTTTGGTAACCTTGGAAGGCCTTAGAAAAATGAAAAGAAAATTTAGAAAAATAAAGTGTATTTTTACACTATTTTGGCGAAACCTCACAATGTAGAGGGAGGAAAAATTGTCGTTTTGTGAATTTGATGGTTTGTCATGTTCTGACGATCCGTATATGGTCGTTGTAGGTTGCCGTACGTGGATTTGAACCCCGAACCGTGAGCTCGGTGGGTTGCCCTTGGTCCCGGACCAAGTAGGATTGAGGTGAATATTTGAAACCATGCTTGAATAGTAGACAACTTGCATGTGTTAGTATGAATTGTAATTAATTGAGAATGTCCTCTGTGTAGGCATTTCTGTTGTGTAACGAGCTCGGAGAATATATTATTTTGGAGCTAAGTGGATAAGATTATACAGGTAATCTCTTGGTACTGGGGCTTGATCCCCTTGTGTGTTCCACCATGCCGTTGAGGGTGATGGTAGGAAGTGTATGTAATTAATGTAGGATAACATGCTCATGCATTTAGTATGTGTATTGGTACATATGATGTACCGTGTCTCTGGCCAGTAGACGTTTTGCCTTCGGGCGTTACGGACTTCCACTAGATAGGTCCCCGAGAGGGAGTTCCAGTTGACCTGGGGTCGTGGTGTGTGATTCGGATAGGAGCACACTAGGAAGTCTCGGGTGGATATGGTTGGTGGGTGCCTTGGTTTGATGTTCTGGAAACACGCCTTGGTTGAGACCCGTAGGCTTATATGCCGAGGCCAATAGGATGGACGTGGCATGGTTTTGGCATTGACCATTCCAGCTTCGTCGTATTTTGTATCCTTATGCTCCCCGATTTCTCTAAATTCCTTGCTTTATCTCATTTTCGGATGTATGTTCTGTTATGTTATGTTATTTATATGCATCGAAGTGAACCATTGGGCGAAGTATTCTCCAGAACCTCTGGGTTATTGAGATATATTCGTATATCTCACCCCGTCTCGGGGACTTTATTTCAAGAGGTAGCAGTGGTGCAGGAGCGGTGGGCAAGAAGCCCATGGGATGACTGAGACATAGGATTCTTTACTTTGCATTTTGGTGGCCACTGGGCCTAGGCTAGGTTTAGGGTATGAACATTGCATATGGATATAGGAGGAGATTTATTGTCATATTTCTTCATGCCAATTTTGCCTAAGTCTAGTTACAATTGGATTATGTCATTTTGAGGTTTCTTTATTATGTATTATTTGAAGGTTAAAGTTTGTAATTGTAATATGTCATTGGAAGCCTTGTAATTGTACATGATTTGATGTAAACATTAAGCATATGAAATATGATGAAAGGAAAATAGGCCTATTTTAGGATTATGAATATGTGTATGTTTAGAAGATGCATGCTAATGGACCTTGATGATTGAAATATGTAAGTGTTAACAAAGTAAGCAATGTGGTATGAATTGAGTAATTTAATATAAACTGTGACGGGTTGTAAGTGTCCCAAGGCATTGTTTGTCCTTGTGTGTGCCACCTAATGATTATTAGGTACATTTTGAGGTAATAGATTACTTGTGCAAACTTGGGGATTTTTGGAAAAACAAAGGAAACTTTGGCTAATTTTTTATAAATTTGGCAAAAGTTAGGTGAACTTTGGGAGAGCATATCTCCCTCCAAAGAGGTCCGATAGGAACGTGACATATGTTGTTTTGAAGGTTGTGATGTCCTCTATCCCGTGGTAAGATTTGGTAAAAATATGGGTTGGGCTTCGTCCTGTAGAAGGCAGGGAACACAGACTGCCCATTTGGTTACTGCACATATGCCAGTTCTGGACCTGTTTTGGGAAAATTATTCCCGCTTCGTTCCTTGCTCAAATTAGGTGTATGATATATCAAATTAAAGCTTGAGCTGTCTAGTTTCTTGTACACAAATTTGTTAGCAATTTGTTGAGTTGGGTTTCCAGAATGTTTGATTGAGTGAAGGATGTTTGGAGCTGTTTTGGGATTGGCTAGCAGATTTCCTTGTCCAACTTCAAAAGGCGATATCCGAAGAAAATGAGAACTGTATGACTCGTGTGATAGCTTCCTAGAAAGGTAATTAAGTCTAAAATAATATACTAAAAGAAGAGAGGTTCGCGCCATGCGGTTTTTCCGCAAAATTAATGACCGAACCACGTTCGGATAGGTAGAAAACGTAAAAGTGAGAAATTAGCTAAGTGGGTTTATGGGAACCCCTTAGTGACTTGAGAGAAGTAATATAAGATGTAAAAGTAGTTTAAATAATTATTTCGTGAAGAGTTTACAAGTACAGTCACAAATTTTATTTATTACGCTTTTACGGTTTTAAATGCTCGCGTAATAAATGGAAAAAGTTTACTCACATTTTAATAAAATGAATTATTGTGATTGTAACTGCGCTTAATATCATAATTAATGTTAACAATTCCGGTGTACAACGGGATGTTACATGGTACCTCAGGTTATATAATAAGAAAACCACGGCGTAAGAAGTCAGGTTCAGATAAAAAATCCACTGCTTGCTACTGCTAATGAAGCGTGGCTCAAAGTAGAAAGTCACGGTATATGAAGTCGAACTCAAACAAAATATGTGAAAGTCAATGCCAGAAATATAAAGCGACTATGGGCTAGTCACAAATAGAAAAGCCACAGTATGATAAGCAGAGTTCAAGAAAGTGAACACAACCTTCGCAAACAAGATCGGCAAAAAATCTAGTCTAATAGTAAAGCCACAATACGTTAAGCCGGGCTAAATCAGGATGGCAAAGATACCACCTTTAAAAGTGTAGACAAGGCAAAAACCAATTCAGTTTAAAGAAAGCCACGATATGTGAAGCTGGGCTTAAAATGAAAAAGACAGAAGACTGCCCTAGTAACTTAAAACTACAGCAGCAAAGCCAAGTCGTTAAGGTTTTGGCCACAAAGGCCTAACAGGCTGGCCTTAAATTAAAGAGCCATCGCGAATGAAGCAGGGCTCAAAATGAAAGTTGTGGTATAAGTATTCGGGCTTAAAATCGAGGAGGCGAAATCCTCCTTCAAGAATCCAAGACTATGGCAAAAGAAGCCAAGTCCGTAAAAAACAAGAAAAGTTATGGTATTCGAAGCCGGACTAATCATTGAAGAAGGCACGAAAGACCTTCCCAAAATTAAGACATAAGCAGCAAGCCAAATCCAAAAGGGGGAAGTCGCAGTAACAGAAGTCGTACTCCCTAAAGTACAATACACCCTTGCAAAAGGTCAAATCCATGCTAATAGAGATCTCGGTATGCAAAATCGAGCCAAATCTGAAACCACGACACTTAAAGCCAGGGAGTGCAAAGTTGGGTTAATTATTAAGGAGGCACGAAATGCCATCCTAAAACTTAGGCGAACGCTTATATAAAAGGCTGACAATAAGCCTAGTCAAACTAAAGAACCTCGGCAAGAGAAGCCGGGATCAAAGTCAAAAAGAGGCAAACACCGCCTCACCACTCAAAGACTTCAAGAGAAAAGAAGCCAATATAAAAAATCAAACCAAGAAGAGGTAGCCGCACCAGACCCAAGGCAGGATCATAGTACCTCGGTAGGGTCGACCTATCAATCAGACTTAGGCACCCCAGCAATTCGAGTTTTCGAACTACCGAGCTAGTGGGCAACTGTTATGGACTTGATTCATATGCTAACAACCATATAATCTAGAGAGGATCAAGGGATAAGATTCTTATCCCCATTAATCAAGTTAGATTTCATATCAACTAGATCTCAAAGGCCCAAGCCTATGCACACATCCATGTCTTGGCTACATGCCCATTGATAATGCGCAGTGATTGGAGTATTAACTATAAGTCAATCAGATATCTATCTCTTAGATATCTCTAACGGCATACCCATGAAGTATCCTTATATGGTTCAATAGGACCAAACAGTGTATAATAAAAGACGATGACTATAGTTCTTTTTTTCCTTCACTAAGTTTTTATCTCATTAGACTTTTCTTAAAAGGTTTTAACCTGACGAGATATATTCATAATATATAGTCATCCAAGGGGAGTGGAAATATTAGTGGATGACTTTGATTTGAATTTCAAAACATTAATTTGAACTTGATTCTGAAAACTGTTGGTATTTATTCACCTATTTATGATTGTTCAATATCAGATTAATTATCATTCAATGTTGAAATCCTATATATGAATACTATCATGCTAATTACTGGCGGACGCAGTTGGACGCATATGTTCGTAAGTGCAGACATAAGTTTTGGATTTTAGTTTTTTTTTTTGGCCATGTAGGTCCTTATTTGTCTTTAGTTCAATATTTATATTAGGAGTAAATATCATTTTAAGTTTCTAACAAAAATTATGGTCCCCACTTTAGTCCCTTACCAAACATTAGTCTCGAGGAGGCACCTAAGAAATTCAAAGTGGATCAATTTAGTTAAAATCGTGGTCCCTCACACATTCAAAAAAGACCTACGTTAAAATAGGTCCACTTTAAATTTCATAGGGACCAGGCGACTATTTTTTATAATGGACTAAAGTGGGGACCGAATTTTTTGTTAGGGACCAAAAATGATATTTATTCTTATATTAGTTAGCAACGTAGCAACGTACGGAGATGATTAAAACAACGTAGCAACGAAATTGATTAGAGAGAAAACTTATTCTTCCTCCCCTGTCACGTACCCATTCCCATGATTTCTTCATCCTTTATTATGGAAGCAATTAGATTATGAGCGGGTTCAAGCGCTAATTTAGACTTTCTTTAAAAAAAAAAATTCGGGGACACTACCCCTGAACCCCCGCCCATTAAATGTGCGGACATAAAGAAATTTTCTTGGGTCCGCCACTGATGCTAATGACATATTTTCTCCTTAAACACATTCCTTATTTTTCTCCCTAATTTCCTCTCTGGTTTCTACTTGATTTCTCTCGTACGAATTCCCATCATCTGATACCTCATAATTCATATCAAATAATCCGTTATTAAGTTCATTCTTCTTGTTCAATAATTAAGAAAAAACTATGAAGGCGATAAAAAAAATAGGAATGAATAAATAAATAAAAAATGAGAAGAAGAAAAATAAGAAGATAATAAGAATAAGGGATGTCTAGTTCTTGAAATCACCCCATTCTTAGATATCAAATTTTTTAAAGTAATCTAGTTTTAATATCAGTAAATCCAATATCCAATATAAGCATTAAAAAACACAGTTGTCTAATTGTTTTTGCACTTATATTTAATTCGGTGTATATGCTTTAATTCATCCTTGTAGTAACATAACAAATTAAGGGTTAAAGGAAAAATATGGTGAGTTCAGAGTTATATTTTAAATCTTCGTCCAAAAAGATTCCGAACTTTATATACGTAGTCTACAGATATTTAAACAAAAGAAACATAAATATGGAAAGTTTAACAAATAAAATTTTAAAATTTTAATCTACTACCACTACAAAAAAAATGTTGTTTAGCCACATTCAAAAATGTGGCAAACAATGATAAAAAATGTGGCTAACAAACTTTACCACATTTTGATTAAATGTGGTTAAAATAGGTGTTGCAATAATTTAGCCACATTATTTTATTCACTTTGCCACATTTTGATTGAGTGTGGTAGCCACTTTTTAGCCACAGTTATTATTAATTTAACCACTTTGTAAATGTGGTTAAATTTTATAGCAATAGGGTACATCCATCTATATTGTACCGGACCAGCAATCATTGCTTGCTCTCCAAGATGAATAACCAAATGAACCATAATGGTGAAAAAGGATGGAGGGAATATCATCTCCATGTGGCAAAGGGTCAAAGCAATTCGTTGTTGCAGTTTCTCTAAATACTTGACATCTAGAACTTTGCTTGATACTTCTCTAAAGTAGTTACATAGCTCAATCAAAACAGAAGTAACTTCTTTAGGAAGAGTTCTTCTTAAGGCAATTGGCAAAAGATGCTCCATTAGAATGTGTGAATCATGACTCTTTAAACCAGAGATCTTGCGTTTCTTAATGTCAATGCATCTAGAAATATTTGATGAGTAATTATCAGGAAAAATCACATTCTTTAGAACTTTTAGGAAGATATCTTTCTCCAAATTCTTCATTTTAAAGCATGATGGAGGAAACTTAGAGGAATTAGGATATGGATGAAGCTTTTCTCTAATTCCCATTTCCTGTAAGTCTTTACGAGCTTGAAAATTATCTTTTGTTCTCCTTTTGTCATCAAGCACTGTGAACAATATATTGTCACAAACATTTTTTTCTATATGCATCATATCAAGGCAATGACGAATGAGGTTATGCTCCCAATAAGGTAGATCCCAAAAGATGCTCTTTTTCTTCCATTGTTGTGGGCCAATCTCACTTGTACCTTCCTCCTCAATTTGTCTCAGCCCTTTTTTGACTCACCTCAATTTGTCTTAACATGTCTGAACCTGATGGTGGAATAGGCGCAGGCCTAAGTTCAGTAGAACCATCAAAGGAATGTTTGTTGTATCTATACTTGTGATAAGGTGACAAATACCGACGATGCCCCATAAAACAATTTTTTCTACCAAACTTCAGCCTTTTAGATTCTGTGTTAAAATTACATGATGGACAAGCAAGCAATGTATGTGTATTCCACCCAGATAAGTTGTCAAGACCTGGAAAGTCACTTATAGTACAAAACAATGAAGCACACATTTGAAACATTTCATCAGTAGAGGAATCATAAGCATCTACACCAATCCATAATTTTTGTAATTCTGCAACTAGGGGCTGCAGGTAAACATCAATATTATTGCCAGGCATCTTAGGACCAGGAATTATCATTGACATGATAAGAGAAGTTTGCTTCATACAATACCATGGAGGATAGTTATAAATATACAACATCACTGGCCAAATGCTATTATTGGAACTTAAAGTTCCAAATGGATTGAAACCATCGGTAGCTAATGCAATTCGTAAATTACGCGGCTCTGAAGCGAAATCCGGATACAATAAGTCAAATTCCTTCCAGGCTTTACTATCTCTAGGATGCCTTAATAACCCATCTGGGTTTACCCCCGTAGCATGCCATTTTAACTGCTCTGCAGTTTTAGAGCACATGTATAGTCTCCACAATCTAGGTATAAGTGGAAAGTATCGCAATACTTTTGCTGGTTTTGTTTTTTTCTTCTTTGGGCCGTCCATCATATTATTTGCACCACCATCATTTTCATTTGATTTCCATCTGGATGTGTTGCACTTCTCGCATTTATCCATCTTCTCAGCCTCCGGTGAACCCCAAAATAACATGCAATTTTTTGGACATGCATGAATCTTATCATAGCTTAGACCCAACATTTTAATCATCTTTTTTGCCTCATAGAAAGATGTTGGCAATTTAGCATGGGGAAAAGCATCATTTAAAAGTTCAATAATCAAAGAAAATGTTTTATCAGTTGCACCACATAAGACTTTTATATGATACAACCGAACAATGAATGACAATTTGCTATATTTTGTGCAACCATTATAGAGTTCTTGATTCCCATCCCTTAGCAATTCTTTAATTTTTTCTAACTCTTCTTTACTTGCATCTTTTGTACCCCCAGTGTGGTCGCCATCATGTTGATTTGATGTGTCAGAATCTTCAATTCCATGATCATCAAAGACACCAAAAACATCATTTAACATATCTTGCATTGGATATTGTCTAATTGGGTCTTCCTGTGCTTGTGCTTCTTCAACATTGGATTGAATATGTTTTTCCCCATGCATGTACCAAAATGTGTACTTTCTTGGAAAACCCTTTTGAAGTAGATGACTTAACACTTCAGTTTTATCACACATACTATGAAATCCACACTTAATGCAAGGACATAAAATTTGTCCATTAATAGATGCGTTTGAAAAGGCAAAGTTCAAAAATTGGACTACCCCATATAGGTACTCTTTTGATCTAGGTGGCTTCTCAATCCAACTCTTATCGATCATAATTAGTTAAATCTGTTTTCAAATTTAATTTAAATCTAATCAAAAGGCATTTAAAATATCTAATAATAAAAAATTAAAATAAAATTAAATTCACTTTAGGAAATACCTTTAGATGCTGATCACTTTATATATTGAGTCGATGGTCTCCAAGATTTGTATACTGAGCCAATCTACACGGCTGAAATCTCCTGCCTCCTATGGATGTGTCAAACTTTCATTTACAAATAACTAAAAAAACAGTGATGCAAATAGATACTATTCATATTTTGTTTTGTATATAAGTGATTCTGTCGGGTTTGGGTGCGGTATTGCAAATTCCTTCTGAACCCAGCCAACTTATAAATAATTGAAATGGTGTTGAAAGAGAGAGAGAGAGAGGAGAGAATGGATCTCTATTACATTGACTCAATAACTGCATTAATTTTAGGATGTATGCTAAGATATAGGATCTCTATCACAAGAATCGGGTATTGGGCATTATGAGGTTTTACCATTAATTAAATTTTAAAGTTCGATTCTTTTGGATACTGAGAAGAATATGGGTGTTCTTGGACAATGTGGGTGTGAGCAATTTAACTTCATAAAGTCAAGTTATTATTATTTGATGCTTCTTGTTGATGAAAGTGTTATTAGTCTTGTCTGACTTAAAAAAAAAAAAAACTGTTAGCGTTAGCTTATTTCTTTTGTATCATGATCCTGAAATTTCTTTATTTTTTC
This sequence comes from Gastrolobium villosum, assembly GCA_032173675.1. Taxonomy (NCBI): domain Eukaryota; kingdom Viridiplantae; phylum Streptophyta; class Magnoliopsida; order Fabales; family Fabaceae; genus Gastrolobium; species Gastrolobium villosum. The sequence continues at coordinate 92,220 of JAVKPL010008391.1, read as the reverse complement.
CGGTACAAAATCCTGAAATTTAGAAACCAATCTGAACCATTGGATCTTGTGGAATTGACTCAATCAAAGCATGGTCCTAGTTCGATTTGGTTCCAAGCCATGGTTAATTGTTTTTTCAGTTCTTGTCAAATTGTAATACTATGTCAACTATAACAAATATTATACCATCAAAAGAAAGAAAAAAAATAGTAATAGTAATAGTAATAGGGTTGGTCGAATGTAATAGTTACTCAGTCCAAAGGTCAATATCCCTTCTCAAAATTATATTACCTCTAAAGTCACTAGCAGCAAGATGGTCGAATCTCATTGTCTGCTACTCCACTTACATCTCATATATTTATACATAAATGTACAAGCTAGCCTTGCATTACAATAATGCTTTTTGTAGCCTTAGATATCACTATGAGCATAGGTTTAGCTACTAGAGAAAAGCTCACTTCATGTTTGAGCTTTTATGATGTCTTCATCAATTAACCATTATTCTCAAAATAAAGCACTGTATATTTAGTACTAGACTTATGGCTTCTTAGTTCATATAAATTATGATTCTAGTAAGTTTGTCCCTTCATTTCAAGAATAAGATTAGACCATTTCCCTTCAAGGCCTTTCAGGTTTTCCAGATTCAAGCATGTACAAGATAAAAACGAGCAACCATGTTGCCTGCTCTTTTATACCATAAACATGCAGTACATACACTCAAGGCAGGCATTTGTGAATTCAATGCATTTGTTAACCACATGGAGGCTTAACAAAACTAATTAAGGCCGTAGCAATATCTATCAATCAAGTTAGTCAGCATAAAGCACACAGATAATATTGCGAGAGAAAGACACAGGACAAGGTCCATGCCATGTAAAAAGGACAAACTAGAGAGTGAAAAACAAGTATTAAGCTAAGTTAAAGCTAAAAAAAAAACTTAAAAATATAAGTTAAGAGCTGTTTGGTAATTGTATAAAAAATTTAGCTTAAAAATTACTTAAAAGCATAAATATAAGTACAATTGTCATCCAAGAAGCACAAATATAGGTTGTACTTATATTTATGCAGATAGTCTACATATCTTTTTGCTCTCAAATAAATGACATGAATAGAGTAATTAATGCCTTCAGCTGCAATTCATGAAGCAAACAAAAGCAACCCTCATTGCTCTAACATGACAATTGACTTAAATGGTCACTAAGTGTTTATGAATTATGAGCAGTTATCATAATTTGATATTGCTCTAACAAGTGGTAGTTCATGGAGAGAATTTGATATCAAAACGTGCTCTAATATGTCAAAATCTGATATTTTTTATAATTAACGTATCGAGGTGTCGTATTATATCTTGTATCGGTGCAAGTGTGAGCTAGCTATTTATGTATGCACATCAAAGTTTTTTCGTGTGCCAAAGGTATCTCACTTTTTCCCCGGTCTTCAATCAAGCCTTCCATTTCTTGTAGTTATGCAAAAGGTAGGAGTAGCACAAAATAAGAACCTCCATCAATGTTATTTATTATTATTTCTTCTTTGTTCATGTACGTCCACGTCAAGTTGTAACTTGTTTTGTGGAGTTTTTGAATCAACTAACTACCTAGCTATAGCTCCAAAACCTTATCTGGATCGAGTGGCCCGAGTTACTAGCAGATTTCTCAATATCAATCCTCCCAGCAATAAAAGGAATTGGCCGTTCAAGTATTGAGGGTACTGATTCATCTGTCTCCAGCATTTTTACAACCCGGTCCATTGTTGGCCTAGCATGTAACTGTGGATGTGAACATAGTACAGCAACCAACACATACTTCTCAAGAACTTGTTGGGGACCAGGTTCTGGCATGTCATCTTCAATAACATCCAAAGCTCTAGTGTTTCTAACCAATGACCAAGCCATGTCAGTGAGAGCAGAGGGTTGGCCATCATGGTCCGTTTCAAGAGCCTTTTTCCCACTCAAGAGCTCAAGAAGCAAAACACCAAAACTAAAGACATCACTTCTCTCTGTCAATTGCCCATACAAAGCATACTCAGGTGCAACATACCCCATAGTGCCAGCTACTCTAGTGCTCATATGTGTCATTCCCTCAGGGTTGAACTTTGCTAGCCCAAAATCAGCTACCTTGGCCTCAAACTTCTCATCAAGAAGTATGTTACTAGCTTTAATATCCCTATGAATGATGGAAGGTTGAGCCCCATATGCAAATAAGCCAAACCCCTAGCCGTGCCGAGAGCAATCTGTTGTCGAATTGGCCAACTTAGTTTCTTCTTTGAAGAACCAAATAAATGATCATAAAGACTCCCATTTTCCATCAAATCAGTAACAATAATCCTCTGGTGACCTTCCAAATTAGTAGTTGCGTTACAATAACCTCTAAGGGCAACAAGATTCACATGCCTAACACTTGCAATAACCTCCACTTCATGAGTGAAATTTGCATCCCCAGCAACAGAACAATTCTTGAACCTTTTCATTGCAACTCGACTACCATCCATCAAAACCCCTCTATAAACATTCCCATAACCTCCACTTCATGAGAAGTTCCTAGTTGCTTTCCTAATATCATCAAACGTGAACCTAATCAAAGTAGTGCTCTGGTTAATCGAATCCAACCCAGAAGCCAAAACCATCTCAGTCCTACTATTACCAATAATACCCTTCTCCCTCTTATGCTTCAATCTCCAATAAGCCCAAAACCCAACAAATACTAACAAACCGAAAACACAAATAACAGAAACAACAACAATAACAACCTTATGATTAGAACCCGAAGACGAAAAATCAAGGCCGAACAAGCACTGAGCGGTTCCAGGGTCAGTGGGTCCATATTGACCGGAGAGAGAATTATGAGCACGTTATGATAAGAGAAGAAATAGCAGCAAAAAAAATAAAATAAACTCACCGTGGACGGTGGAGCAAGGTGTGGCGCAGCCTTCGAGTTGAGACGCAGCATGTCACAGGGTTCGAAATCGAAGAGAAGAAAATATCAAGCTGCATACAAAATGAACAAAATAGGTTGAAAACTCATTATAATTTCAGAGCCCTAAAAACTGAAATTCCACTATAATTTCAGAACCTTAAAATTGCATGAAAAAACCAGATCTGAGAGCACTCTGAATTATAGAGATGAAACATAAACAACATTCATAGATCTATAAGGATCTGAAACTAGATTAGCACTGAGAAATTATACTTGCTTTGATATATTATACCACTATTTGTAGCTCTGGATTCAAAGGAACCTGAGTTGCAAGCCTAACGAACGAAGATAGACTTTACGGTTTATCCCTAATAGAATAAAAATAATTTTTGCTTTATTATTTCGTGTTTATCGTTTCTTACACTTCAAAATAATTCTTTTGAGTTTCCTAATAGAAATAATAGCGGGTTTTTGAAAATAACGGGTTTATCCTAATAGATTATAGTGGGTTTATCCTTTCTTACACTTTTCCAACAGTAGTGAATAGAAATGAAAAATATCTTTTAGAAAAAATAAAATAAAAAGTCAAAAATAATTTTACTTCATTCTGAAATAATGTGGCTAATCAGGGGTATTTCCGGATTTTTAACAACATTTTAATAAATGTGGTTAAACTAATGTCCTTATAGGCCTTGTTTTTTGTAGTGTACCATTAAAATTTTAAGGGTTAAAGAACTTATAGTTACTCCTTTATGCGGTCAAGTGGTGGAGTAGATTTTCACTACCATTACATTTTTTTGAATAAATTCAAAGGTCCGGCTGTAACCGAAGACTAATCCCCATCGAGCACCGTCGGATTCTTTCGAGGTGGCTCTCCCAAATCCTTTTTTTCATAGAAAACTGTACATGTATGTTACTTTAATTTTCATTTAAAAAAAACTAAACTAAATATTATAATTCTTCAAAGGACAAGATGATTTATGCCTTACATCTTGATTATAATATAAATAAGTTTTGAATTCAAAATCCATTTAAATAGGGTAAAGAGAAAATTTATTTATTTTTTATTAATTAAAAAAATTGATTAAATAAAATGGATTAAAATTAAGTTTATGAATTTTAAAAAAAAAATTGGTTGAAGAATAGTAACAAAACTAAATCAGAAAGAAAGAAAAAAGTTAAAATAAAAATATGGACAAAGAAAATAAATATGTATTTCTATTGACATTTTAAATTTTTTTATATTTCTTTAAGGTAGACGTTATTAGTCAACAAAACAAGTTGAAAAAACAAATGTTAAAAACGAGAACAATTACCTTCGTTTCTTACCAATCCAGCACATCCTCTCTTTCTCCATCCAAACGAGAATCCCTCACAGATTCTTGTTACTCCAATTTTGAATGGTCGCAATTATCATGGATGGGCGCGATCTTTTTACATGGCTTTGCGCTCCAAGAACAAGCTCAATTTCATAAGTGAAGATATGGTGATTCCAGAAGAAGATAATCCAAAGTTCCAAGCGTGGGAACGTTGCAACACAATTGTTTTGGGATGGATACACAGATCCATTTCACAAGCAATTGCACAATCAATCTTATGGATCGAAAGTGCATCTGATGCATGGAAGGACCTTCGTGACAGATTTGCACAATCAGATATGTTCAGGATTGCTGATCTACAAGAAGAAATATGCAGGCTATAGCAAGGAGATAGATCTGTATCAGAGTTTTTCACTCAGCTTAAGATATTGTGGGACGAATTAAACATGCTTAAGCCATTACCTTCATCTGCAATTCCCTGTGAGTGCGGTACAACAGCTCAAGTGAGGATCTATCGTGAACAAGATCACACGATCAGATTTCTCAAAGGTCTTAATGAGCAATCTGCTCAAGTAAGGTCACAAATCATGATGATGGAGCCATTACCTAACGTTGTTAAAGCGTTCTCTTTGGTTACACAACAAGAACGCCAATTCCATTCAGAAGATAGCCAGAATTTTTCCAATAATGCACAGGCTTTAGCTGTGGTAAATGATCAAAGGAATACCTATGATAACATGCGTGGAGGACTTTCTTTCAGAGGAAGAGGAGGATGTGGCTATTTCAACAGAGGATCAAACAATTCATGTACTCATTGCAACAGGACTAATCACACAGTCGAAACTTGTTATCAACTTCATGGTTTTCCACATGGTTATAGAAGAAGTATGGCCAATAACGCTTCTGTACAAAACGAGTTACCTTCTCAAGATCATACACCTCAGAATCTAAGTATGAATCAAGATCAATATCAACAGATATTGAATCTGTTACAGAAGTCAAGCAACAATAATGGTGGAAATACTCTAACACATGCAGCCAATGCAGTTATTGTTTCAAACTCCACCACAGCTAATACTCAGATCACACAGCCAGGTATTTCTGGTTCTGGTGCAAATTGGATCATTGATACAAGTGCAACCGACCATATCTCTTCTAATATTTCTTGTTTTTCATCCTTGTATAAAATAAAACCTACCTCAATTACCTTGCCTGATGGTTTGAATGTCATAGCTTTAATTTCCGGAACTGTACATATCTTCCCTAAACTCATCCTTACTGATGTACTGTATGTTCCACGGTTTCACATTAACCTCATTTCTGTCTCAAAAATTTTGAAACTCAATTGCTATTCCATTGTATTTGAAAATTTTCATTGTTTGATCCAATAGAAAACCTTCAATTGCCTGAAGACGATTGGTTCTGCTGAACAGTGTGATGGACTATATATAGTCAAAGGCACCTCTAATTCTTTGTCAACAGCAAATGTTAACAACTCAACAGCAAAAGTCTCTCTAGATCATAGCTCTCTTTGTAATAGTTCGAAGTATGATAATAATAATGTGCATAGTGATGAGTCACTCCTATGGCACAGAAGATTAGGACATAACCTCACATTTGATTTTCCTATATCACCAATTCCCTACTTCTCCAATTAACCAGCAACACCAATCTCCACCAGCTAACCATAATACCTCTCATTCTTCCCTTGAACAAAACAGTGTCAATGACATTAATAATCATCATCTCAGAAGTTCTACATGCCTTCGAACTACCCCCACTTACCTCAATGACTATCATCACACTCTATCGGTTGTTCATACTTCATAATCGTGTTCAGGTACACCTTTAACTTCTCCTTTATATCCTTTATCCAATGTCATTTCTTATGAATTTTTTTCTCCATCATACAAATTTTTTTGTCTAAACATCACTACACACATTGAGCTACATAATTTTTCCCAAGCTGTTAAATCTCAAGAATGGAGAACAGCCATGAATAATGAACTTTTGGCACTGGAAAAGAATAACACTTGGACTGTCGTTGATCTTCCTTCTGGCAAGGTGCCCATTGGATGCAAATGGGTATATAAGATAAAGCATCGAGATAATGGTGAGATTGAACGTCATGAGGCACACCTTGTAGCTAAAGGCTTCACACAATTAGAAGGTGTTGATTATTTCGATACCTTTAGTCCTGTTGCAAAACTGACATCTTTACGTGTTATCTTAGCCTTAGCTGCTGCAAAAGGGTGGTTAATTGAACAGTTATACGTGGACAATGCCTTTTTACATGGTGAATTATTGGAAAAGGTTTACATGACAATTCCACAGGGCCTATCAGTTACACGACTTGGTCAAGCTTGTCGATTGAATAAATCCTTGTATGGACTCAAACAAGCAAGTAGGCAATGGTATGACAAGCTCTCCTCTGCCCTTTTGTCCCTTAGGTATACTCAATGTCAAGCTGATCACTCAATGTTCACTCATCAACATGGTTCTTCCTTCACTGTTCTTTTAGTGTATGTTGATGACATTGTTCTGTCTGGTAACTCTTCAAAAGAGATTGCTCGGGTTAAAGCTTATCTACATGATCAGTTTCGAATCAAAGACATTGGTCCAATTCGTTATTTCTCGGGCCTTGAAGTCTCTCGGTCCTCCAAAGGTATTCACCTAAATCAACGCAAGTATGTTTTGGAAATTCTTGAAGACATGGGCATGCTTGCTGCTAAGCCATGTAAAACCCCAATGGAAGCAGTGTAACAGCCCGTTACGTACTGGTATTGTTAACATTAATTATGATATTAAGCACAGTTACAATCACAACGATTCATTTAATAAAAATGCGAATAAACTTTTTCCGATTATTACGCGAGCAGTTGAAACTTAAAAAGCTTAATAATTAAAAGCTGTGACTGTAACTGTAAACTCTTGCGGAATACTTATCTATACTATTTTAATAGTTTACTTTAATTATAATAAGACACTAAGGGGTTCCCATAAACCCACTTAGCCAATTTCACACTTTTGCGTTTTCTACACATCCGAACAGGGTTTGGTCTATGAATTACTGCGGACGCACAGTAAAAATTAAATCCCTCATACATTACTATCTTTTTTTATCACATAATTACCTTTCCAGAAAGTCATCACATGCTTGGTTCCGAGCTCGTTTGCTCCGGTTATTGCCGTTTGAAGTTGGACAAGCAAAACTGCCAGCCAACCCCGAAACAGCTCCAAATGTCCTACACTCACAGAATTTTCTGCACTTAACCACTCATCCATTTACTCTCAAATTTTTATACCATAAACTAGACACCTCAATCTTCAATTTGACATATCATACACTTAATTTCACTAAGAAACGAAGCAGGAATAAATTTCCCAAAACAAACCCAAAACAGACCCCACGTACAGGCCAGAACAGGGCAGAAACTTCCCCTGCCTGTACAGGGCAGCGCACTTCACTAAAAATTCCAAGTTTTTGGCACAATGTAGGGGACATCACAAGCTTCATAATAATGTATGGCACGTCCCTATCGGACCTCTATGGAGGGAGATATGCTTTCCCGAAGTTCACTCAAAATTTACCAATTCTACAGAAAATTCGTCAAAGTTTCGTTTGTTTTTGCAAAAATCCCCAAATTTGCATAAGTCATTTAGCATCTCAAATGTACCTAAAATCCAGCAATAATCCAATGGGTGGCACACACAAGGACCAACAACGTCTTGGGGCTCTTACAACTCAATCCAGTTTATACTTAATACATAAACAGTTCACTTTAAATCCTTAACTCATTTCAATCACAAAAGTCCACTTACATGCAATTTCTCAATATAACATAAACCATAAATCTAATATCATTATGCCACTATACTTCTCAATTACATATCACATATTACAATTCATGCCTTTCACTTACATCTTTCAACATAAACTTATAATGATAAATATGATACACTTAAGCAAAATATACATGATCATGAATAATTAATGACAACACTTCATGATCTTCCTATGGGCCTCTTGCCCTCCACCCCTATGCCACTGTTACCTCCTGAAATAAATGCCCCGAGACGGGGTGAGATATACGAATATATCTCAGTAACCCAGAGGTTCTGGAGAAAACTCCGCCCAATGGTTCACTTTGATGTATATAAATAATATAAAACAACATCACTTAAAACGGGATAAAGCAAGAGATTTAGAGAAAGGGGGGTATTATCAGAAAACAACTACGACATGCGGGAATGGTAGCTACCAATACCACGCCATGTCCTCGGCTATACGCCTATGGGTACTATCCCTGGCGTGTTCAAAGAACAACCCACCAAGGTACCCCTTCCAACCATAAACACCCGAGACTACCTAGTGTGCTCCTATCCCGATAACACACCACGACCCTGGGTCAACTGGAACTCCCTCTCAGAGACCTATCCAGTGGCAGTCCGGAAACTTGCCCGAAGGCTAAAATATCAACTGGCCAATGATCCGGTACATATAGTACCCTCATAAATGCTAATGCATGCTTATGCTGTTCTACACTACTCATACACACTTCCTACCGTTGCCATCAACTAGCAATGTGGAACACAAAAGGGGAACAAACCCCAGTACCAAGAGGTTACCTTATACTTTTCCACTAAGCTCCGCAGCAGCTTAACTCACAGCTTGGTACACAAGGAATGCCTACATAGAGGACATATCCTATCACTTAAAAATTCAAACAACACATGAAATTTTACAATTATACATGTGTTAACTCATTCACTTACCTCAATCCACTTGGTCCAAAACCAAGGGCAGTCCACTGTTTCACTATTTCGGGTTTTAAATCCACGTACGGCAACCTATACAACCATGTGTAGCCGTCAATTTCACTCAAATTATGACAAAACACGAAAACATCAAAAATCCTCCCCACCCCCTTGGATGGCCGGCCAACATAGTGCATTTTTAGGATTTATTTTTCTAAATTTTCTTTCTCGTTTTATTGCACTTACTTAGGTTACTAAAAGGCTAGTTGAATCGCCGTTTTTCTGTTTTATGACTTTTACGCAACGTTTTACGAAATATTCCACTTTAGGCACATTAGGCCAATTTCACCACTTATTATTTTTGCATTGATCCTTCCACATGCCAATCACCACATAACCCTACTAATTACCTTTTCAACACACAACACATCACTAAAATTTTCCAAAACATCCATTCCCCAATTTACCTCAATGGCCAAATTCTCACTAGTTCATATCCAATGAATTTCCATCAATTTTAACCACTCCACACCTCATATCATCCTATTATATCATCATACAATCTTACAACCACTCACCAATACACTCCTAACACATTTTCAAAGTTCGAAGTCTTGACACCTCAAAATTTTACTAAGTTAAAAATCAACATTTTTCACCAAAAATTTTCATAGCATTTCTAGCTTTAATATATCATCCTAAGGCATTATCCTCTAATAGACATTTTCTATTTTAGCTCTCTAACACAACACATCACAAAATCTCTCTTTAGGGTCAAAAATCAAAATTCAAAAATCAACCAATGAAATGTTGAAATAACTCACCCAAATGTAAGGTATATGGCTCCTCCTAAGCATACTCCACCATTGGAGCATGAAAAAGCTTCATGAACACCAAAAATTCTCTCAAAACAGCAACTGAAATGGGGCTAGATCTCCTCCCACACGCGATTTCAAGGCTTGAAAGTGGTAGCAATGTGTTTAGGATGTGTTTTCCATCAAGATTCAAGACAAGAATCGTTGAATTCGGTGGAGAAATGACTAAGTTATGGCCAAAGGAAAATTTGCATGAAAAATGGTGGGGAGTGGGGGTTGTGCGCGCTGCATGAGGAGAGAGGGAAGGGTGGAAAGATGATGAATAGTGCTAGGTGAGGTGGACTTAAGTGACTTTTATGTGGGTGGGTCCCACGCGATTTAAAACTCATCCGAATTTCTATTCGATTTCACTAATGTTCGTAAATTCAAAACTTATTTAGAAATTCTAATTTTTAACATTAACTAATTTACTTTAATTATGCTTGATCAGATGAATCCGGAGTTTTCCGGTCATTCGGAGAAAACACTGTTTTACGCTATTGCGCGCGTCGTTGGCACGCTTCTCCAAACTGACTTAATTCCATCGAATATTTCCAGAAATCACATTTCTTATTTCTATAGACCATTTATAAACATATTTGAAATCTAGAGCTCAAAATTCCACTGGCACGTTTTACGGTGCAATCGTACTGCGGTATTTTTACCCGCGAAAAACATTATTCACTGATTTTTCTGAAACTTGCCTATCCACTCAATTTTTAGTTCTGAATCCATTTCCAGGCTTATTTTTATCATCTGAGACCTTATACTCAATTTTTATCTTCCTAGGGTTGCGTGTTGGCCAATTACCGTTTTGCCCTTTCTTTGTATTTTGGCCTATCCTTTGGGATTTTCACTAATCCATCACTTGATTACTCACTTAATACTTTAATTACTTAATTTAGAATTGTGAGGTGTTATAAGCAGCTTCTCATCTGAGTCATAATCATGGAACTCCACTTGCAGATCCTTCTGATTACCGTCGTTTAGTTGGTCGTCTCTTGTACTTGACTACTACACGACAGGATTTATGCTTTGCTGTTCAGCAGTTAAGTGAATTCATTTCATGTCCTCTTGATGTTCATCATCAAGCTGCAATTCGAGTTTTAAGATATATAAAGGGTGCCCCAGCATCTGGCTTGTTCTTTCCTGCCAACTCTGATGTTCAAGTTCGAGCTTTCACAGATTCTGATTGGGCTTCTTGTCCAGATACACGTCGATCAATTACTGGTCTTTGTATCTTCATAGGTTCCTCTCTTGTTGCATAGAGATCAAAGAAACAATCAACAGTCTCACGTTCCTCTTCCAAAGCGGAATACAGAGCTATTGCAACTCTCACTTGCGAACTGCAATGGCTTCAACATTTGTTTAAAGATCTTGTTCTTCCTTGGACAAAGCCAGCATCTGTCTTTTGCGACAAAAAATCAGCAATCTACTTAGCTCACAACCCTTCCTTCCACGAACGCTCCAAGCACATCGAGATTGACTGTCATGTCACTCGTGAGAAGATCCTCTCTGGCTTGCTACGTTTGCTTCCTGTCAGTTCTTCAGATCAATTAGCAGATACGTTTATGAAGCCCCTTCCACCAGCTGCTTTCACAGTTACTCTTGCCAAGTTGGGCCTAATAAATCTACATAGTCCCACTTGTTGGGGGGGGGGGGTAATATAGGCTTATTTATCTTCAGATCCAACAAGCAGATTAGGCCTAACTCACTTTCAACTAAAAGCCACATCAGATGGAGCCACGTTAGATGAAACTTTTATTCAACCCACCAATCACAACAGAATAACAGAAAGTAGTTGAGATTAGTTATTCTGTTATACTTATCGTTCCATTCTATTTTCATCTGTCCATCTCTGATACTTTTATATATATTTAGTTGTTGTGACTATTAGAGTAGAATCTTGTAATATTCATTTTGATATGTAATGAGAATGAGGTTTTTTTCTCCATTTCCTCTGAGCTCCAATATGAAAAGTTAGGTAAAATAAAAAAATCACCTAATTCAGACATTTGAAAAAAATTATGACATTATGAAGTTTTACGATAAAATTTCCTAAATTTTATGCCATTTGTCACGAAATCATAAGCTACAAAAGTCGTTGTCTAAACTCGCCACCATTGACAACGACTTTTGTAGCCTATAATTTCGTGACACACGATCCACTTTTATAGGAAACGACTGTACTCGCTGTAACTTGCAAGGAATTTAGTGGCCCTGGGAAATAAGTCACGTGGCTAAGGGTGTTAACGGGGGGCCCAGCCGAGCCGGGCTTTGGTCTTAAAATGCTAAGCCTGTATTTAAATGTGTTAGTCTGGCCTAGCCTGTTACCTATTATGAATATAATTATCGGTTTGTTGCTTGACTTATTTACAAAAAATAAAAACCTTGTTCAGCCTGTTAAAACAAATAAGCTAACAAAAATTTATCCAAATAGAATATATGATAAACAACATCAATAATTCCACAAAGATTCATAAATTCAGTATATTTCCAAACAGTATAATATAAAACAAAATCATTCAAAAAAATTGTTTAACTTATAAAATAGGGTGAAATGGGTAGAGGAGAGAGAGAGCTATTATGAGTAATTTAAAAAATAAAAAATAAAAAAATTAATATACTAGGCTAACCTGAAAAGCTCTAAGACCAAATTTTTGAATTGAAATCTGAGGCCTTTTTATTAAACAAACTTTTATACAAGTCCAAACCTGATTTCAACATCCAATTTTAGACATATAAGCTCAGGTAGGTCTTCATAAGCCAGATCGAAGACCCTTAATTTATTTATCACCCCCACACGTGGCATAACCAAAGTTGCTGACAATTATAATGAGTTTGGAAACATGGTAGCTTGGTAAATTTTCTTACTCACATGACATTCATACAATTTTTTTTTTTTAAATGTGGCAACTTTTTCAGTGTCCACAGTTATCCATCATAATGGGTTTATTATCTATCATTTAATATGACCACACAAAATTTCCTATTACACAACATTTTGTGGGGCCCGCAGCAAAAAAAAAAAAAAAAATTCTGGCACACAAAACGAAATCTCTATAACATAACACAATCACTTTTCCTACAACATAACTCTTATAAAACCCCCACCATAATACCTAAGAAAAAAATTACTTATCCCATTAACACAATAAGCAAGTGGGCCCTATATATTTATTATGGCCCCACCTTTTGTTCTGTCAGAAATTTTTTTCTATACATGGGATATACCTACTTGGCTACATCCTTTTTGAATTTTTTTTATTTGGAGTAAATATTTATTTTGGTCCTCAGCAAATTTTACGATATCCGCTTTAGTCCTTAGTAAATAAAAACGCTACTTGTGATCTCTAAGAAATTCAAAATGGACCAATTTAGTTAAAATCGTAGTCCCTCATAAATTCAAAAAAGACCCACATTAGTCTATCAAAAGGACTAAAATGGGTCCACTTTGAAATTCTTAGGAATCACAAATAACCTTTTTATTTGTAGACTAAAACAGATATCGTAAAATTTGCTGAGAACCAAAAATGATATTTACTCTTTTATTTAAGGGAAAAGTGTTTATCCTTTTAAATGACTCAACTTATATCATTTCACTCTCACAAAGAGATGAGACCCACATCTTTATATTTTTTTCCACTCTCTCTATTACTTTATCTATATCTATTTCTCATTTAAAATGACACAACTTTTCATCCTTTAAAATAATATACAGTTTTCCCTTTGTTTAAACCCACACTTTTATTTTTATTCCATTTTCATCCCAATTTTTTTTTGCTTATCTTGGACAGATGTACGAAAGATTTGCTCTTCTCGAAGGATATAAGAACCATGCGGGAGGATATTCTTACTACCAAAATTTTTTATTACTAACTTATTACCCATCTAATTACCATTGAATCAAAGAGAGAGTGTTAAAAAGTTTTTGAAAAAAGAGAAAATGTTGATCCAATGGTGATTAGATAGGTAGTAAGTTGGTAGTAGAAAATTTTGGTAATAAGAATATCCCTCATCAAGAACCATTACCCCTATTTTTTTATTTTTTTATTTTTTTTGGTAAGTAACCATTACCCCTATTTAGGTGGAACAGTGACCATTGTGTCACTTTTCACCAACTTTTTTACCTAAATGCCACGCAAACCGTGTTATTTCTCAATCTACCACGGGGGCAAGTTAGCCCAGAGCAGTAGCGAACTTGGTATACTGATGTGTCAGCTTCCTGGTGGTGTCAGAGTTCACTTCTGACACAGACGACCTCGGTTTCATCATTTTTTTAATCAAGTTCGCCTACATGGTAGGGAACTTCATTTTTATTTTTTTATTTTTTTAAATTTGATACTTGTTATCTACTAAAAATGTGACACGTCAACCAACCGAGTTCACCTGTGTCAGAAGCGAACTTGTCCACGTGGTAAATTAGAAAATAACACTATTCGCATGGTATTTAAGTAAAAAAATTAGTGAACAGTGAAATTTTGGTCGGTTATCCTATTTAGGTAGAAACCTTTGTGAAAGACACGATAATATGTGGTTTACGAACCAGATGTCGTCACAAATGTGATGCGCCTTTTCCTTTCCGTTTGTTATGTCGTCAGTAGTGACGACTGAAATAAAAAACGCATGAACACAATTCAAGACTTGGAGAAGTAAAACACTCAACCAGCAATTATTTCCAAATATTTTATTCTTTTTTCAACTTTTCTTTTAACTTTGATGCTCGTCTTACGAAATATGCATTCCTTCAATTCCATTCAGTTTCCAGAACGGGTCATACCTACTCAAATCCAAACATGTCCGCAACACAAACCCACGTCCTTGCCTATCCCTTCCCACCCTCCGGTCACGTGATCCCTCTCCTCGACCTAGCCAAAAGATTAGTCTCTCGCGGCATATACGTCACCGTTTTGGTCACCCCTTCCACCCAAACCTTAGTCCCAACCAACTATTCCCCTCTTCTCCAAACCTTCCTTCTTCCTGCCCCTCAGTTCCCTAACCCGAACCAGGACCCGAACCAGAACAGGCTCGCTGCAATCATCACCTTCATGCGCCACCAACACTACCCGATTCTCCTCGAGTGGGCCCGTGCCCACCCTTCACCTCCCTCCGCCATCATTTCCGATTTCTTCCTCGGTTGGACTCACGACCTTGCACGTGACCTCCACGTGCCGCGTATAATTTTCTCTCCCTCCGGTGCGTTCGCTCTCTCTGTCTCCTTCTCCCTCTGGCGGGACCTGCCCCTAAACGACAACCCCGAAGATCCCAACTCTGTCGTTTCATTCCCTAACATACCGAATTCACCAACTTACCCCTGGTGGCAGATCAGCCCACTGTTCAGGGAGAGCGAGAGAGGGGGACCCAATTGGGAACTTCACAGGGAAAACATGCTCTTAAACCTCGACGCTTGGGGCGTCGTTTTCAACTCGTTTACTGAGTTGGAGCGAGTTTATCTGGACCACGTGAAGAAAGAACTCGGCCACGAAAGAGTGTGGGCCGTAGGTCCGGTTTTGCCGCTTGAGGAAAACGGTTCGAACAGACCGGAGGAGGACCGAGGCGGGTCCAGCACCGTCTCACGCGACGACCTGATGACGTGGCTCGACTCGAAACCGAACGGTTCGGTGGTTTATGTCTGCTTTGGAAGCCGTGGGGTTCTCACGAGCGAACAGATGGATGTTTTAACAGGTGCCTTAGAGCTCAGTGGGGTCCATTTCATATTTTCAGTTACGGGTCCCGACATGATACCAAGTGGGTTCGTGGATCGGGTACGGGGCAGGGGATTTATAATCGAGGGGTGGGCCCCACAGTTGGTTATATTGAGTCACTGTGCCGTGGGTGCGTTCTTGACTCACTGCGGGTGGAACTCGGTGCTGGAAGGATTGACTTCTGGTGTAGTGATGCTGACATGGCCATTGGGTGCGGACCAGTTCACGAACTCGAAGTTGTTGGTGGATCAGCTGGGCGTTGCGATTCGAGCCGCAGAAGGGACCGAGAAGGTTCCAGAACCGAGCGAGTTGGCTAAGAGGATAGAAGGGTCTCTGGGGAAGACTAAAGACAGGGTGCGAGCTGAAGAGTTGAGAGATGCAGCCTTGGGTGCTATAAAGAAGGATGGAAGCTCCCATAAGCAATTGGATGCACTGGTGAAGGAGCTCAATGAACTCAAGGATGAGCAAGTCACCGTTTAAATGTTTTTTTTTCCAGTTTTTAACGTTCATGCCATAGCACAAAGATTGCACTTAATAAGGTTTTAAACTAATAAAAGGAGAAATTAGTAAGCAGCAGTCAACAATGTTGAAAATGCTAACAAAAATTATTTAAAAAATTGTTAATGACTTCCGTTATATTCATAATTTATTAATTAGCACTAATAAGGCATGAATTAGACGAGTGAATATGTGAGAGATGAGGAACAAACGGGCAAATGAGAGGAGATTAAATATTAAAATGTACTAAATACTAAATTTGTTAAATATTTAGCTCGTTTAAATTACAAATGGAAAAACATAAAAGCGTGGGATAAAATAAGAGTTTAAGAATTTCAATTTTCAAAGCTTGAATCATAATACTTTTATGAATTTTACTTTACCTTAAATTCAAGGTGTTTCTTAATTTTGAAGGCGCAAAAGCATAACTTTAAAGGGTTTTATATTTCTCATTTAACATCAGAATTGAATTCTCATGTTGTAGAGACAAAAAATATGTGAGACCCGTATGTTAAAAAAAATTATGTGTAGGACCCACATTGGCACGAAAATCGAAGGGTGTGTAGGAGAATTCAAATTCGCATGTTAAATGAGAATTATAAAACCCAATTTTAAATGCTGTGAACGGGAATTTTCTGTTTGCTGCTCTTTGAAGTAAAAACACTTCCATTTTTTTTTTTTCGTTTGTCTCTCTCCCATTTTCACTAATGAAATTACCCAAATACTGTTTCACTCGCTACTAGTTGCGTAAAGGTAAAGAACTCTTGCTTGAATATAATGAATCAATATTTGTGTCACTAATTTTGTAGTTGAATATTTAACAAATCCGCTTTTAACACTATTCCTATTCTTCTTTTTGTTGTTGTTGAACACTTCACCATGGAATTAATACGACCGGATATGTTCTTTTCTAATCTGCATATTTTTAGTTATTGTTCTGGGTTTATAAATCCGGATATCAATATTGAAGGAAAGGAACTGGTAGAACCCGGAAGGGGTTTTACCCGGAAAGGAAGCTAGTCAGCCCAAATACTAGAACCCAAAGTGGAACCCACCACGATTACATGATGGTATCCATAACTACCCACGTCTAGAATAACTACATATGGAAGGGCTTTATATACCGAAGATAATAATTAAGGAAAGGAAAAAAAAAAAAACTATACCATAACCATATTGATATTCATCCAGAACATTTGGCGCCGTATGTGGGAATAGGTAAAAAAGATTCCTACGCATTTTCTTGAGTCATGGCAAGCCCTTACCATGATGAGCGAGCGAAGGACAACAGAGGATTCCAAGAAGAAGAAGATTCTTTTCGATCCAGTGGAAGGAGTCGGTCTCTCAACACCATTGGTGGAGAGGCTTTGATTTAATTGGTGGAGGATATCAGGAATAGGCAACATCGAGAAGGAGAGCAAAGGAGACGTGGTGCGGAAGAAAGGCACCTTGTAGGAAATGGGCAGCATTCCCCCAACAGGGGAGAGGATTCCTTCTCTCCTCTTCCTAGTTATATCCCTTTATCGCCACCAAATGTGGGGAGAAATAGAAGAAATGAAGTAAGGAGAGGACAACCTTGTCAAGAGTCAAGGAGTCGTCCAGAAAGGAGGGGCTACCAAGGCAGAGGACGAGGAACAAATCCGAGGAGGGAAGGACGGATACATGATGATTATGCCCGCAGAATAGGGAGAACTAGACAGTATCAGAATAGGGAAGGCGAACAAGTAGAAGAGGAGATATGAGAGGAAGAACAATATCTGGGAGCTCGGCATGATTATACTCGTCAAGACGAACGAGAGACAAACCGAGGCCGACACGAAGAGACTTATCAAAGGTGGAGGCCGGAAGGCGGAAGAAGTTATGTCAATCAAAGGGACGAGTTTACAGGAGACGATACCAAGTATTATTACTTGGGCAGAAATCAAGGTCAGGGAGAAGGTAGGCGACAAGTGGGTAACAATCGTATGAATTGGGGTCATCAACATTATAGACCAGGGCAGGGGGAAGGCTTTGGTCCCCAGTACGGTAATGAACAAATGATCAGCAAGGAGCAAGCTATACCCGGATGGAATGAACAACTAGGAGGAAATCAACAGGGAATTCCTGTACCCCCGATAAATCAAGGGTCATCATGAACTCCATTATCTTGGAGGCTCAGAGCAGAACCAATCCCAGCTTGGTTTAAGCAACCGAATGATATGAAGGCGTATGATGGAAGCTCAAATCCAAAGGAGTTTATGACAGCTTTCCGAGCAGCAATGTCCTAATGTGGAGAATCAAATTCTCTGTTATGCCGAACATTTCCTGTGTTTTTAAGAAAACATGCTATGGAGTGGTTCACGGCTTTGCCAGATAACTCCATCGAAAGTTGGGCGGACTTATCACAGCGGTTTGCTCATTGTGGACCACAGCCCAAAACAACGCATAATTTGTACGGAGTAAGACAAAAGCCCGGAGAAAGGTTGCGAGATTATTATGAACATTTTCAAGCAGAAGCAAGTCAAGTCAAGGGGTTAGAAAATCAGACGTATTTGTTGTTATTCACTACTGGATTACAACCTGAAGGGATCGCGAACTCGTTAGCCAAAAAGTGTCCGGCTACAAAAGAAGATTTGTTGGAAAGAATCCGAAAATACATTGATTTGGAGGAATTTACATCTTCTCGAAAGAAAATTGAGCAAGGTTTTCGAGAAGCAAATCAAAGTCGGAGGCCAGAGACGCCAGCAGGATGAGGGCGGTTCGAAGAGAGACGACCTCGGTTAGTCGGAGAAAGATTTAGAGAGGCATATAGGAGAGAGTTCACACCATTGAATACATCTAGAGCTCAAATCTTGACAGAAGTAATGTCTACAGAGATGAGAAATGTCCCAAGGCCGCTACCCATTTAGTCAAAGTTTGCGCAGGCAGATAAGACAAAATGGTGTGAATTTCGTCGGGGGTAAGGGCACCATACAAATGACTGTTATAACTTGCAGAACGTCATTGAACGATTGATCAAAGAAGGGGAGTTACAGAAGTATGTGAGAAGAGATGGCGATGACAGTAATGAAGACAAAGACCGACGACCTTACCCTAGTCGGAGCCCGCCAGGAGGAAGAAGCCGGGAGACAGGCAAGATTCACCAAGAAAAGCAAACATCCCCCAATCCAGTCCAGATGGGTCACGTATGTACTATAGCTGGGGGGCGAGCAGGAGGAGGAGAGTCGAGTAACGCCCGTAAAAAACATTTGAAAATGTGCATGACCATTTCAGATAAGCCGCGTTTTAAAGAAGAAAGAAGAAAGACGGGCAAACAAGTAGTTTTTGAAGACTTGGACGATGAGATCATAGATCCAGAGCATAATGATCCTATAGCCATTTCAGGATTGCTAGAAAATTATCGTGTTGATAGAATGTTGGTAGATCCTGGGAGCTCGGTGGACATTATATTTTGGGACGCATTTAGAAGAATGGATTTGGATTATGACCAGTTAGAACCATGTGGAGCCGAATTGTTAGCTTTCACAGGGGATAAAATTAAGCCATTGGGGTATATCCCATTGCAGATGACTTTGGGCAAGGCACCCACACATAAAACGGTCACCTTGACGCTTGCAGTAGTAGATTTGAGCTCGACGTATAACATTATTTTGGGGCAGCCATTCATGAAGAAGTTTAAGATCTTTTTGTCAATTGACCAGTTGGCTATGAAATTTCTGGCCAAAGATGGGTCCGTAGCTACGATAAAGGCAGACCAAGTGGTTGCTCGGAGTTGTTATAACATGAGTCTACGAGTTCCGCAAGTAAGTAAAGGAGGAAATATTATGGTGCCGGCACAAAAAGCCAAAGAAGGAAATATACAAGGAGAAAAAGAAGAAAAGAAAGAAGAACAGGTGTAAGAACTCGCACCGTTAATTAAGAAAAATTAATTAAATAAATATGATAATTAGGAAATAATTCCATGGTTGACCCTAATAATTATTATGAGGTTTTAATAATTATAGTAAGTGAGTAATAATGCTGAAAGTCTCTTGTCTAACGAAAAGTGCAGATACCGGTTCTACTTCAAGGTATAAGTGCATACCGGTGAAGTATCCCGAAAAATTATAAAATATACATTTATATTCCTAGATTAATATTTAGGACAGGAATATCAGGTTTGAAGTCAAAATAATGAGAACTGGTGTCAGAACTAATACTGTCAGTGTGAAAATGCGTGTCGAAAAAGTGTTGCGAAAAATAAAATAAAAATATGAAAATTCCTAGAAAAATATCTAGGTTAAGAAAATAAAATTTTGGAGCTAAACGAAAAGTGGAACTAATTAAACTAATACTGCTAGTTTAACTTAAGGACAATATAAATAGAAAATGGGGATCAAAACCCTAGGTTATTTCGTAAACACAACAGCTGATTTGTGGCTGCCATTTGGTGTCCTCTTAGAGTCTTAGCTTTCTCTCTTGGAAAGCCTCCAAAGTTTCCATCTTTTTCCTCTTCTCCTCCATTGAAACATCACCCAACCATTAAAGCTCTGGTCTTGTTGAAGGAGAACCCATTGTTGAAGGATTTTGGTGCTTTCTCAATCTCTAAAGTTTCCATTTTTTTCTGTTCTCAAAAGGATCCAAGGTAAACCTAATTATCCCCTTTTGTAAATCCATAATTTTTGTTAAAATCCTTGTTATATGTTACTGTTGATGCAGAATCGTATACTGTGCGCTATCTGTAAATCACCATTATTTTGTCACTTTTGTTTTATTGATCGCATGATTTCAAAATGAATTTCTGGACTTTTTCGTACAAGAAATCGGTCGCTGAGTCATGTGTAAAATGTTTTTTCTGAATCCACTATGTCCAAGTTGTTTATATATACATACAAGATCCCACACGGAGTCGATTTCGTCTATCCCTGTATGTAATTTCGTTTATCTATGTTTATATATATATATAGTTTCGTTTATCTATATACATAGATATAAAAGACAAAGTATACAAATCTATAGTACAGGAAGTCATTGAGTTGAAAAGTTAGAAAATTTGAAAAGTATGATTACTTTGTATATGTCAAAGTTAGACACACGTACATATATATTATTAGTTTACCTGACTCGGTACTGTACACAATTTCTTTGAATACGTTAAAATTTTAAATTGTTAAAAGTCTTATTTTGTTAAAGTTTTATAATGTTACGTATTGTACTTTTAAAGCGTTAGAGTTTTATATTGCTAAAGTTATATATTGTTACGTTACTGATCTCGGTTATATATATATATATATATATATATATATATATATATATATTGTGAAAATGATTTGTAATGTGACTGTATATAAGTGTTGGTGCAGTCACCTAAAAACTACGTCGTTTTGGGTGGGATAAAGGAAGTTCGCATTTAAAATTAATTGTAGAAAATAAAAATATTATATTTATTTCCAACTTTGTATGGTTATGATTTCCCATATTTAATGTTTTACATTTATTTCCACCTTTGTATGGTTATTATTCCCCATATTTAATGATTTTTACATTATAAAATGACGTAGTTTTATATGACTGCACCAATCTTTAGGTGCAGTCACTTTACATCCGCTAAACCCATATATATTTATATAATATACATATATTTGTGGCTATATTTATAGATATTTATAAGATAATAATTATCTAAAAATAAATAAGTTAAATGGTATATCTTAGAAAGGATCTCCGGTTCGAATAAAAAAAGAAGAAAATAATATCCGATTGCCTTGGAATTTTAGAATATGTATATTGATACTATGATGGTCATTGAACCAGATTGTGAGTGCATTGGATTCTATTTGTGGTGTGGACCCTTGTGATACCGAGTTCGAGTCAGAGGGGCATACGGGTACAAGTAAGCTTTCGTGTCCTCGGTTTAGCCACCGTGTGGTTCCACCATACCCCATGGGGGATGGTTTATATGCATGATGTGCTTTCATGCTTTTATATTTGAACTGTTTTAAGTTGTCATGTGCAATGACTTTTAATATATATGTGTTGTTCCACCTAGACGGCAAGCCTGAGTATGTAGCGTCATACAATATGGTGGGGCTGTGGGTGGGTGCAAGTAGCGTCTTGCACTATCTGTAGGATTTAGACATATTTCCTGCATTTCTCTGGCCAGTAGAATTGATTTGACATACATTACATGATTATCTGTTGCATTACACTGTTTTCATAACTTATATTGTAAACTGTTTTTAAAACTTATATTACACATGTAAGTGAGCTTGGGATGTAAGTTCCTTGAGGACCCCTTGTCTTATTGAGATTTCTTGTTAGAGATCTCACCCCACGTTTGGGGCATCATTTCAGGTTCAGGTAATGCTGGGGTTGAAACCTCAGGCGGCAGGAAGCCGGAGCTGACTTAGTTAGTTGCAGATATGTTGATGCTGGACTGTGTTTATTACTGTTATGTTTTTTTGTTTCATTTAAATAATATTATGTTGAGACTTATTTGGCTATGTTGCCTTGTTTGTGTGAGCATAGGGTTGTCCATGCCACGTTTGACTATGTTGAATTTTATGTTTGAGTTGTAATAACATAGAAACTTATTATATATGAATATGAGGTATCTCAGTTAGATGTTTTTTGCAATCATATACAGGCGATATTTTTGAAAATAAATTGAGTAATGCAACTTGGTAATTATAATGATGTCATAATTGAATTTAAGAAATTTTTTTTCCGTATATTAATTAAGCGTGGCTTAATACGGTAACATGTTAACAAACCGGGTATACACGGGGTGTTACAACAGGTAATGGTAGTAGGGATAGATCCTCGAGAGGAAGATAAAGAGGAGAGGCCGGAACCCGCCGGATCCATGGAAGAAGTTCAATTGGGGGTATCTCCACAGCAGTGTACGAAGATGGGTTCCCAGTTGGAACTTGAGGTGGAAGAAAGTTTGAAGGGGTTGTTGAAAAAGAATGTTGATTTGTTTGCATGGAAACCCTCAGATATGCCCGGCATGGATCCGACATTATCTTGTCATCGCTTGGCAATGACCCCAGGTGTAAAGTCGGTAGCCCAGAAAAAGAGGAGATTCTGTTTAGAAAGGAGGAGGGGCTATTGAAGAAAAAACACAAGAGCATTTAGAAGCAGAGTTTATCAGAGAAATAGAATATGCTACATGGTTAGGCAACCCAGTGTTGATAAGGAAGCCGGATGGGAAGTGGATAATGTGTACAGATTATACAGACTTGAATAAAGTTTGTCCTAAAGAACCATTTCCATTACCAAGTATTGATCATTTAGTTGACAACGCGTTAGGGTATAAAGTGCCGTCATTTATGGATGCATATTCCAGGTATAACCAGATACTGTAATAGAAGGAAAATTAGGCAAAAAATAGCATTCATAACTGAGAATGCAGTGTATTGCTATAATGTCATGCCATTTGGATTAAAGAATGCAGGGGCAACGTACATGAGGATGATGAACAAAGTGTTTAAGGCACATATGGGTAGAATGTTGGAGGTATACATGGATGATATGATTGTGAAGTCGGGAGACGGAAAGACGCATTTAGAAGACTTGCAAGAGGTGTTTGAGCAGGTCAGGAAGCATAATATGCGTTTAAACCCAAATAAGTGTGCTTTCAAAGTTCCAGCTGGAAAGTTCCTAGGTTTCCTTTTAACAGAAAGGGGAATTGAAGCTAACCCGGACAATTGTAGAGCAGTGATGGAAATGAAGAGCCTAGAGAATATAAAAGAGGTCCAGAAGTTGAACGGGAGAGTAACAGCTTTGTCCGGATTTTTGGCCAAGTCGGCACATGTGTCTTTGCCATTGTTTCAACTTCTAAAAAAGGGAAGCAATTTTGTATGGACGGAAGAATGTGAAGCAGCATTTCAGCGCTTCATGGAGATGTTGGCCTCGCCGCCAATCCTTTGCAAGCCGGAACCAGGCGAAGTGTTGTACTTATATTTATCTGTTTCACATGAGGCAGTTAATTCAGTTCTCGTCTGAGAAGGGAAATATGGGAAATAGAAACCCATATACTTCATACGCAAGGTGTTACAAGGAGCAGAAACAAGATATCAACATGTGGAAAAAGTGGCATTTACACTGTTGATTACAGTAAGGAGGCTTCGTCAGTATTTCCAATTTCACCAAGTAGTGGTTCGGACTAATCATCCAATAAGGCAAATGTTAAATAAGCCGAATCTCGCAGGTTGGATGGTAGCATGGGCAGTAGAGTTATCCGAATCTGGCATTCATTTTGAAGCGCGCAACGCGGTCAAAGCACAAGCTTTATTCGATTTCGTGGTAGAGATGACACAACCCGGAGGGAAGCAAGAGAATGGTCGGTGGAAGTTATTTGTGGACGACTCATCCAACAAAAGAGGCGATGGTGTAGGGATTATAATAGAAAACCCTGAAGGAGTGGCTGTAGAACATTCGCTAGCATTGGAGTTTCCCACGGGTAACAATCAGGCAGAGTACGAAGCAATGATAGCCGGGCTGATTTTGGCAAAAGAGCTCGGAGCCGAGCAATTAGAGGTGTTTAGTGATTCCCAATTGGCAACTTCATAAATCAGCAGAGTATACCAAGCTCGAGGGGAGATTATGATTAAATATTTGGCAAGGGTACAGGAGCTGATGAAAGAATTTAAGGAGGTCCGAGTGGAGCACATTTGGAGAAACAATAATGTTAGAGCAGATGTGTTGTCAAAGTTGGCGAGCACTAAATCCTCAGGAAATTTGAGGACCATTATACAGCAGAATATTCGAGCTCCGAGTGTGGTGTGGATGGTTGAAGAAGTGGATTGGAGAAGTCCAATTAAGGATTATTTAGAAAAAAAAAGGAAGCTAGGGGAAAAAATGTAAGCAAGTCGGCTGAGAAGAAGAGCGGCTTGGTTTGTCATGATAGAAGGACAGTTGTACAGAAGAGGAATAAACCCCCCTTTGCTGAAATGCATAGCTCCACCGAACACGGAATATGTGTTAGAAGAGATACATGAGGGGATTAATGGACATCATCTAGGAGGGAAGTCATTAGCAAGGAAAGCTATACGAGCAGGATATTTTTGGCCAACAATGGGAGAAGATGCTAAAAAACATGTACGCAGATGTGAACAGTGTCAGAAGTTTTCTAATATATATCAAGCTCCTCTAGAAGAGTTGTTCACGATTTCATCTCCATGGCCATTTTTCAAATGGGGAATGGACCTTTTGGGCCCGTTTCCCAGAGCAGCGGGAGGAGTAAAATATTTGATAGTGGCAGCTGATTATTTTACCAAGTGGATAGAGGCAGAACCCGTAGCCACTATTACTTCTCGGAAAGTCCAAAAGTTTTTCATTGGGAAAATAGTTTGCAGGTTTGGTATTCCGGCTATAATCATAACGGACAATGGGACACAGTTCATAGATAGAAAATTTTGGCAGGTAGTAGCTGACTTGGGAATAAAGCTCCAGTTTGCAGCAGTGGAACACCCACAAACGAATGGGCAAGTGGAGTCGGCAAAAAAAATTCTGACAAACGGGTTGAAAAGAAGAGTAGAGGCGTGCAAAGGAAGTTGGGTGGAAGAGCTGGACAGTGTGTTATGGGGATATAGAACTTCTGTGCAGTCTAGTATTCAAGAAACACCATTCAAAATGACTTATGGGTTTGATGCAATGTTGCCTGTAGAAGTCAGAGAACCATCATGGAGAAGGAAATTGATTCCAGAAGATAAAGAAGAAGAGAATAGCGAGTTGATGAAGATTGATATGCAGTTGTTAGAGGAAGAAAGAGACAAAACAACAATCGTTGAAATGGCATCCAAGCAGTGAGTAGCGACAAGATACAATAGAACAGTGGTCAAGCGAACATTTCAGGTAGAAGATTTGGTGCTTAGGCGGGCAGATGTGGGAAATAAGAATGCAAGAGATGGGAAATTAGCGACTAATTGGGAAGGTCCGTACTGAGTAACGTCGGCCACTAATACAAGAGCTTATCAAATAGAGCACTTGGATGCGAAATCTATCCCACGATATTGGAACGCGGGAAAGCTCAAAAGGTATTTTAGTTGAAGAGTTCAGAACTTGGTAGGAATAGGAAACAAGCAAGCATGTTTAGTTATTGGGTAATATTTTGTGTTAAGAAGATTAAGCTTTATTCAGCTTAGGAAAATTCTGATGTAAGTTTCGTATAGTAGTTTTCTATTATATTATGCTCGGTAGCTAATGAATATTTCGTATGTTAACTTTTGAATTCAATAAAGCTAGCTTTTCAGAGATGTATATTTTAGACGAAGCAAAAGTCCCTTGCCGCCTTCCATGGCCTCTTGGGACCTGCTTAATTCCTATTCGGAAGTAGGGTCAAAAGTCCCTTGCCACCTTTAAAGGCCTCTTGAGCACCTATTTAGTTCCTACTCAGAAGCAGGGTCAAAAGTCCCTTGCCGCCTTTAAAGGCCTCTTGGGAACCTATTTAATTCCTACTCAGAAGCAGGGCAAAAGTCCCTTGCCGCCTTTAAAGCCTCTTGGGCACCTGTTTAGTTCCTACTCGGAAGTAGGGTCAAAAGTCCCTTGCCGCCTGTAAAGGCCTCTTGGGCACCTGTTTAATTCCTACTCGGAAGTAGGGTCAAAAGTCCCTTACTGCCTGTAAAGGCCTCTTGGGCACCTGTTTAATTCCTACTCGAAAGCAGGGTCAACAGTCCCTTGCCGCCGTTAAAGGCCTCTTGGGCACCTGTTTAATTCCTACGCGGAAGCAGGGTCAAAAGTCCCTTGCCTCCTTCAATGGCCTCTTGGGCACCTGTTTAATTCCTACTCAGAAGCGTGATTGAATTTCATTATTGCATTATTATAAAAACATTAACGGATTTCATAGAATTTTAAAAAGATAAGTGTTATGGGAATATGGAAAAAACAAATCTTACCGAGTTGCGTTACAATATATACAATAGCAAGTTACCAGAATAAATCAGATCAAAATAAAATATATAAGTAAATGAAGTAATGGAAGAAGCATTAAAATAATAAGTAATTAAGGAACCAACATACACAGTCATTACTAGGGCTGGCAATTCGTGTTCATGGGTCGGGTTCTGGTCGACCTGTGTCTGACACGAACACGAATAGACCCAACCCGAACACGACACGATTAACAAATCGCTTTATAAAACTCAACCTGTACACGACCCATGTATAAATGGGTTGACACGATACAACCCGAATTTGAGGCACCCTGTATTTACACGACCCGACCCGACCCAACACGACCCGACCCGACCCGACATGAATAAACACACAGTGATATTAATTCAAATCATATTAAAACTGTTTAATCTAATTCAAATCAAAATAACTTATTACATTGAACTCCATCAATCCAATATCAAAACATAATTAAATGCAACCTACAACAAATGTCTCAAACTTACAACAACTTGTTCAACCAAAATACAAATTAAGACCACAAATTCAAGATCATTTAACTGATTAAAAATTTGAAATATAAAAGTCATTGAACAACTGAGTAACTATTTTGAGCG
Organism: Gastrolobium villosum; assembly: GCA_032173675.1. Lineage (NCBI taxonomy): Eukaryota > Viridiplantae > Streptophyta > Magnoliopsida > Fabales > Fabaceae > Gastrolobium > Gastrolobium villosum. Next base: position 64,724 of record JAVKPL010008391.1, on the reverse strand, counting down.
CCATGATCAGCTGTTGAATGTAGACTCATGTCCATGATATCTTCTGTCAATTCTTCCAAAGCTATTGCTGATTGCTCTACAAAAATAAAAATCAAATGAGTTAATTCAAATCCTTAAAATGAACAGATAATGAATAAGTGATTGATAATGTATATTACCTTGCTCTCCATATAACCAATCTCTAGTGCAAATCAGTGCTTCAACTATGTCAGGTTTGAGTGAACTTCGGTATTGATCAAGTACTCTTCCTCCAACACTAAAAGCACTTTCCGAAGCTACACTAGAAATAGGTATCCCAAAAATATCTCTTGCCATTGCAGCAACTTCTGGATACCTAAATTGATTAGCCTTCCAATATGCTAACACATCCAAGCTAATATTTCTTCTGTCAATCCTTGGATCCTCTAAATATAATTCAAGCTGAGTCTTTTGTGGCACAATCACTTCATGAAAAGTATCAAATTCCTAACAATATTATAAAATAAATAAAATCAATAAATATACAAAAGAAGAATATAAACAATTACAAGACAAATAATTAAGTTAACTTACACTCAAAACATCTCTAGATGTAGTAGAAAATGAGGTTTCATCAATTGTCTCATTCCCACCATCTCTAGCCCTCATTGTTGAAGAAATAGATGAGTAGTTTCTGATTCCATCATTTGCATACTCATTAAACAACGAAACCAATTTGTCTTTCACCTTTGTTGATTCGTTCACCCCATCATCACCATACAACTTATTGTAGCACCATTCAACAAAACTCATCTTATATCTAGGATCCAAAATGACAGCTATGGCTAAAATCATACTAAATTCAGACCAATATTTGTCAAATTTAGTGAACATCTTTTCAGCCATATTCACAATATAAGCATCATCACTTTTCAATCCTTTTTGTAATGTCAGATGTGCAGTAAAAACATAAGGAAAGTAAAGATTTGAAGTTGGATGCTTGGTTTTAGAGAAGACGCAAGTAATATCATAAAATACATGCAAGAACTCATTGATCTTTTCAATCCTGTCCCATTCATCTCTAGATGGACAATATTTGTAGTTGGAATCACTTAACTCAAGGTGCATGAAGGCACGTTTATAGAAGAGTGCACTATCAAGCATGAGAAAAGTAGAATTCCACCTTGTTGGAACATCTTGCCTGAAACCTCTTCTAGATGCAAGAGAACTTTGAGCAACACACTGCAAAAACTTTTGTTTCCTTGCTTGTGACCCCTTCACGTACTTAACACTTTCCCTAACTTTCACAATAGATTCATCAACCTCTTTCAATCCTTCTTGAACTATCAAATTTAATATGTGAGCACAACATCTCACGTGAAAAAACTCACCATTGCATAAAAGTCCACCTCCAATCAACAGTTGATCTCTCAAAAAGTGAACACAAACATCATTTGCATAAGCATTATCTAATGTAATTGGAAAAATCTTCCCATCTAACCCCCAATCCTTCAAAAAGGTGTGGATTTTTTCAGCCAATGAGATTCCAGTATGTGGAGGTGGCATAAACCCAAAATTTAGAACTCTTTTTTGCATATGCCAACTCTTGTCAACAAAATGTGCAGTCAAACATATAAATCCATCAGTGTTTAAAGAAGTCCATAAATCAGATGTTAAACTAACTCCACTGGTATTCTCCTTTAACATATTCAAGCATCTATCTTTCTCCCTTTTATGCAACTTAACACAATCAGCCTTCACTGTGTTTCTAGTTATAATATTCAAATCCACACGCAAATATAGAAGAAGAGCTCTAATGCCTTGCCATTCAGTAAATTGAAATGGCAAATCATGCATAATAATGACAGCTATCAATAACTCCCTAAATTTCTCATGGTCAAATTTAGGCTCTAAACTTAAGGAGCTATTTTGATTTATAAGCATCATCTGCCCAACATCCCTAGTATCTCTTCTCACACATCCATCCAAATGTCGTTTTAAATTACCAGTGCCATATTTACTATCAGCCATGTATAATTGATCACAATACTTACATTTGGCTTGAATTTTACATCCATCCTTATTTATTGGAATGCGCTCGAAGTGTTGCCAAACCTTGGATACTAACTTTCTCGATTTCTTTGTTGGCACGTTTGTGTTTGCTGACCCGACTATATTATCACCCTCAACATTTGCATCTTGAACATCAACCTCCCGATCCATCATTTGAGTGCTGTTTTGTGATTCAAAGTCCATCTACATGTAAAAAAGGAGAAGTTATAATATCTATTCTACAAATGAGAAAGCAAAATTCAGAAAGCTAAAAAAAAACTGATCAAAAAGGCGAAGTACCCATGAAATAAAAGCTAATGAAAACTGAACATAACCTCAACTCAAGTCTCTGACAAAAAAAAAAAAAATTAAGAACGAGAATAAATCCAACCAATAACCTCTACTTCCACCATTACATAGCAAGTATTACTCAACAACCTAATGGAACCTTACTAAATTAATAACAATTATATAGAATTTATGGTGGGTGCAAATTCAATTAAACACTAAGGCAGAGAAATCATTATTTATCTACAAGAAAAATTATAAATACAATTACAGACTTTCATCTAAAACCAATTGGTCATGAAATAAAAGCTGATCAAAAAGGCGTTAGGATAACAAAAATACCCGTAAGCCCAACTCACCATTCGTACAAAAGAAAAGTTGCAAGAGAATGGAGTAATGGAAACTAACTATTTCTTATACCGACAAAGGAGTTCACTAAAAGACAAAAAAAAAAACATCAAATGTGTGTTCGTGTTTGTAGAGCCAAAGATATATCCCTCAAGGGTATAGCAAGTTAATTTAGGGATACTCTTAGTTGCAATGACAGTGATCAAAAGTTTCTCATGTGCTAAATAGATATATTGCAATGGGGGGAATATGCTTGGCTATGGTGGTTCTATATTTTTACAAAGTAACATCTCATAAAAATAAATAGAATAGATGATGTTTTTTCAATGGGAGAATGTGATATCTAGAGAGAAGAAAGGACTCTCCAGCTGGTGTGAGAGAGAGACTGAAGAGGGGTAGCCATTATCAATGCACAAGACTATTGTACATGAAAAAAGTGGATCTTCTGCTATGAGACTTAATGACTCATAATGGAGTGTTCTCGAAAATGTTCTAGACATAAGCTATTAAGATTAAGCCATATAAATTGGATCGGCCAAAACAAATGCTATGAACCAAAATATCCCAAATGAAACACTGTTGTATTGATGATTTTATATTTATCACATTTTTATATGAGAGCTTTCTGAACGTAAATAATGTATATATAGAATGACTTATTTTGTGCTAATTTTTATTTTTATTTTAGAGAATAGAAACGCCATTACCCATGAAATAAAAGCTAATGAAAACTGAACATAACCTCAACTTAAGTCTCCGACAAAAAAAAAGAACAAGAATAAATCCAACCAATAACCTCTACTTCCACCATTACAGAGCAAATATTACTCAACAACCTAATGGAACCTTACTAAATTAATAACGTTTATATAGAGTTTATGATGGCTGCAAATTCAATTAAACACTAAGGCAGAGAAATCATTATTTAGCTACAAGAAAAATTATAAATACAATTACAGACTTTCATCTAAAACCAATTGGTCCCTAAATCAAACCCTAAACCCTAAATAAAATTGGATTTTTTAATTACAGAATCATAAATCCTTTACATTAGAAGCAAAAGGTAGACAAATGTCAAAACACCACAAGCAGAGGAAGAACAACAAAACCATCAGTCATACCTTGACGGAGAAAAATGATGTCCGCGTCTTTTTCTTTTATCATATAATATATTCATAATATTTACAATATAACAGAGACGAATTATTTCACATACCGTAGCTAGTTTTGGTTTGAGAAGACAACCCACCAGATTGAATATGTCGCTGCATCCGAAGAGATCTCGTTAAAATGAACAGAAAATGAAGGAACGGTATAGTGTGGGGAGAGCGTGTAAAATACAGAGTGTGATTAAGGTGAAGAAAAAAAAAAAACTTACTGAGGAGAGGGGAAAATGCAAGCGAACGATATTGTTTGAAAGTGGAGAGAGCAGCGGCGCTGAAGGATAGAGTAAATGAAACCTAGGTATTATTTTCCCTTTTATACCATGTTTTACGAGTCAAAGTGGGTTCACGGGTTGACCCGTGACCCGACACGAATTTGGCGTGTTATTTTTTTCCAACCCGTACACGACCCATTTATTAAACGGGTTGACCCAGACACGAAAATTCCGTGTCGGGTCCGGGTCGGGTTCGCGGGTCGGGACACAAATTGCCACCCCTAGTCATTACAAAACAGACAGTCATTCAAGATAAAGTTAAAATAGGTACAAAATAAAAGTCGCATCCCATTCCTTCAGGCATCTTTTGGGGTGTCCTCTGAGGTAGTCTTGCCATAAGTTGAAGTAGTTCCCACGTACTCGGATGGGCAGGTGGCAAGCACAGTAATGGATCCTTTTTCATTGTGGGTGCATAGTCGGCCATTATCCACAAAGTTAAAAGTATCAATTTTCTCCAAGTTAGGAAGAGCAATTTCCGGTTGAAAGAACTTCACTTGGTCTACAATCCAACCACGAATTTGATGAGAAAAAGCCACATATTTGGAATCTATGTCCTCGGCAGCTTGCTGTAAAGAAGTCACGTTTTTCTTCAAGGTTTCCACTTCTAGTTCCAGCTCAGCTACTTGGAAGTCTGAATCTTCGAAATTTTTCTTCAACATTTTATATTCTTCAGTAAGCTCATCATTTTCCCATTTAAGAGTATTAAACTCATCATTGGCCTTGGACCAGCTTTTCAGTGTCTTTAAGTTTCACTTGAAAGCCTTAGGCAACAAACTCGGCAGCTTCGGCCCTTTGAGTCAAGCGAGCATGTTCAATTTTGAAATTATTTTTAAAGAGTTGCAACTCTTTCAGCTCAGTAAGTAGTTGTTGACGTTCAGCTAGTGCTAATAGTGCCATCTCGTAATAGTGGGCTTCACGGAGAGAGTTATCTCGGATTTCAGTAAATTTGCCAATTGATTGATCAAGAGAAAACTTATCCCATTTTTCACGGAGCCCCGCGGTAAAACAAGGTTGTAATTTCTTTGATAAAGGGAGGACCTGAAAAAGGAGTCATAATCACTGAAGATGGAGGCATCAGCGATTTGTCACTAGAAGGGGGATCCGGGATGGGTTCATTAATCCGAACTCATTTTTTGTGACAGATATCACCTGAATCAACCGGAGAATCTGTATCTACTACTACAGTGTCACTTGGGATAGAACCCGTTGCGGAGGTAGCCGGGAGAGAAGAAGGAGTACGAGAACCTTCTTTCTCACCAGAAGCCGAGGAGGAATCAGTACGCACAATTTTATCACCAGAGGCAGCAGAGTTTCTGACGAGCAAAGAAAGTAGGATCCATGGTCTTAGCTAAAAGCAAAATACAACAAATATAAAGTTAAAGGGCGAGTATATATGATAGTATAAGGAAAATGGATAAGTTACTTACTTAATTTTCTGCAAATCCACTCAGGAGAATCTTTATACTCTAGAATAGACCGAGGAATGATAGAAATATTTTGTTTGGCTAACTCAGAAGTCAGATTTTTGAACCATGTGAAAGTTTCAAATTCATCAGTACTCAAATTCTTTGAGTTAGTTAAAAATGCTTTCGCAGACGTAGTATAATGATGTTGGTTCCAACTGAGAGGGAATCGAGGAGCTCCGTCCTGATCCAGAAAGAAGGCAGAAGGAGAGGCAGATTGAGAAGAAGAAGAAGAGGCAGATGGGGTAGCCGGAAGAGCTTCAGGTATACAAATTTTGAAGTAATCTTCTTTGAAATTTTTCCAGTTGTCTTCATATATAGTACACCAGCGAAACCCGGGGCGGGCTTTTAAAGAAACCCAACTATGGTGAGTAATTCCTTTATCAATAGCATTTAGGAACACGACGAATAGAGAGAAAAAGACCCGAAAAGAGTAATTGAACCCAAAATATTTACAAATTATCTCAAAGGTATGTAAGAAACACCAGCTGTTTGGGTGAAGTTGAGAGGGAGCGACTTTAAGATGATTTAAGACATCCATTTGAAACTCGGTGAAAGGTAGGGTTACCTTAAGCTCGGAAAATAAGCATTTATAGGCAAAAAAGAAAGAATTCTCACCTTGCCCGGAAGGTGAACATACACGTTCTTCTTCTCCGGGTACAACAACTCGGAAAGAAGTGATAACAGAGTCACGAAATAGAGGGATTGATTGTAAAGCAGTGTGAAGATTACTCAGATGGTTTTCATACGAAGAATGAAGTCCTAAAGGTTCTTCATCAACCCATTCTAAACCTTCCACAGTAGAATGTAGGGCAAAACGAGAAAGTGGAAGCGAACGGTAGGGGCGATTCCTCGGCGGCATGGCCTGGACGGAAAGAACGTATAAAGCTGGTAAAGGAGTATTAAAGAAGATGAAGGAACAAATACAAGGAAGGTCTTTGTCAGGAGAACATGTGAATTTGCCAGGATCATGTTTAAAGATGCAAGTAACAATTTTTAGAGTAAAGGCTAAAATTAGGCAAGAAAGAAGAAGCGAAAGCAAGCGTCAAAATAAAGGAACTTACTTGAATAATCTGAGGAAGAACAACAATCAAATGTAGCAGTGTCACACCAAGTTCGCACAAGAATCAAGAACAACAATCAAGTGTAGTAGCGTCACACCAAGTTTGTACAAGAATCTCAAGAAAATGCGAAAAGAAGAAAGAAACAGAAAATTAGGGAGAAGAGAATGAAGAAGAAAATGCAGGAGAAAGGAAGAAGAAAGAGTAATAAAGAGTAACTGAGAAAGGTAAAAGAAAGCGGTAATAAAGGAAAGAGATAAGGAAACTGACGTTTGAAATTTCGAAAGGTAATGAAGGCTGTCATGATATGACGTTTCAGATGGGCAGCCATTTAGAGAATCAAGGCAGTAAGAAAGTGACAAATGGCAATCAGGATTTGAATAAATAGGAAGCATTTAATGAGGATGCTGATGTATAATAAAGGGAAATTATAAGTGGTAAATTAAGTGTTAAACTCGGAGTACAATAGCCATTAAACTCCGAGCTTGGGGGCTTAATGTTCCGGGTTTATACATCCGGATATCAATATTCAAGGAAAGGAGCTAGTAGAACTCGGAAAGGAAGCCAGTCAGCCCAAATACTAGAACCCAAAGTGGGACCCACCATGATTACATGATGGTATCCATAACTACCCACGTCTAGAATAACTACCTATGGAAGGGCTATATATACCGAAGATAATAATTAAGGAAATGCAGATAAAAAACTATACCATAACCATACTGATGTTCATCCAGAACATTTGTGATATTGAGTAATGGTACTTAGTGAAAATAGTAAATTGACAAAACCTAATCAGAATATATCAATTTAAATGTAGTTGTTGGATAATTTAAAGAATTAGTAATAATTACAACTTATTCTTTACAAAAAAAATAAAATAATAACAACTTATTATGACAGAAAATGTAACACGTTATAGAGGATATTACATTAATTTTTCTAATAATACCATGGCAGTTAAAATCTGGATTTAAATCTTAAAATCCCGATTTTAACGATTTATTCTTGCTAAAACGATTTAGATTTCACTTAAAATCCTTTCAAATATAAAATCCTGATTTAGACATTTACTTAAGTCTCGATTTGAAGATTTAAATCCCTATTTTAACTATTGGAATGATGTTAAGCAAGTTAGAAAAACTGCTGAATATAGCATTGCTGATGTTTCATCCGAAAATGAATGGATTGTGGAAAATGAAGGAACTTTATCTCATGATGAAAGTTTATATGAAGACAATTTTGAATGATGTAGTTGAAGATCATGTGGAACATAATGTCTTCGATGATAATAACTTGACTGATTTATTAGATTAGACCCTTAGAGTGTGACAATTGTATGCAAATGTATAAGGATGATCGCAGGTAGTCTATTTTTCTTAAATTTTTTTATATATAAGCGTATGTATATAAAATTCTAATTTTAGAGTGCATATAAAATCTACGATTTGTATTACGATTTTATGATTTACGATTTTTTATTCCCTTTTCGATTTTAGGTAAAATCCCGATTTTGACTACCTTGAATAATACTTTAAATAATTAAGAAAGAATAAAGAGATATAAGATTCTAAAGTATGTTCGATCCTCTCCAATATCATTTTTGGAAGGGATTTAGAACCTTAACCCTTGACCCATCCTGAACATGATTGCTTCCCATGAATGATACACGTGGTTTATTCAAAAAAAAAAAAACAACTCTAAAGTAGTGGTTATAAAGTAAGGGAAATGAAAAAACACTCTCAAAGTTAATTATACATTAGATAGAGCCAAGTACATTTGTTTCTGGTGACTAAAATTATTGTACATTAATGGTTATGACACACAAGCCATTTAGTAAATTAGGCTTAATTCACACTCTTATCTATTTAATATGTTGAGTAGGAATCTTATCTAAGGTTTAACATATTCATTCATCTAAATTAAAAGGAAATATTTTTACCTTTTTAGGGTAGAAAACTATAGCCACGCCATGCAAGTCCACAATCACCCGGAACTCTGTCCAGTCTTCAAAGTCATTAATTAGTATGTTCTATCCTTCTCCAATGATACATATACTAGGCATGTTTACTTTTTGGAAAGCTTAGCATAGACATAAATATATGTGAGATAAATCTCTGTAATATTGAAAGTTTCAAACAATAACCAGTGCAACCACTATAATGGAAAATATCATTCTCTCTAAACATATTCATGGTAAGAACATCTATATTTCAATAATAACTAGAATAAAAAATATAGAAAAGAATATGTAATATTTAACCGAAACCACTAAAGCCCAGCCTCTAAGGGTCTTTGCATGTGAAATGGTACTGAGTGCCCGAGCTCAAACCCAAGGTAAGGCATCCCTTACAACATTATCGTCTGATCCCGAACATCCTTGGGTAAGTTCACATCAGAATCATTCAGTTAAATATTACATAATATGTTAATATTCATTTGGTACCGAGAGAATACAGATCAATTAGTTCCATAGTCTTGGTCTAATACAATTTTTTATAACCAATATGAGCAGATACATCAAATTAATAAAACCAAAGTTTAGAAAATTAAATCAAATGGTAGCAAATAAAATCAAAGCATAGAAGAAATCTATAAGAAAATGGTTTTCCATGGTAACTATAACACCTTGTGTGCATCTGGTGTATTAACAAACATATGATATTAAGCACATCATGTTTAAATAAATAAACGCGGAAGCTTGCTTGATAATTCACTAATAGTTCTAATATTAAAAAGTGAATAATTTTTTTTCTTTTTCTTTATGTTTTGCAATCAATTCCAATTAATTCCTTAGAAACCGAATTTAAACCTTATGTATATGCCTTCATAGTACCTCATAATCATTTCCAACATTTCTTTGAAAAATATTCATTTTAGCTTTTGTTCGCCCAAAATACCCGATATTCCTCAGGGGCATATCCCGATATAGATATCGGAATATTAAACTTTCAATATCTAGATATTTCTCCTCAGCAATGAAAATGAAATATCTAGCTTCGGGTTAGGGTTCCAAAATTCAACCCTCTTGCTTAATAAACTCTCCATCTTGGATATAATAGGAATTTTATACAACATTGATACCTATCTATCATTTGTAAGGTTTATATCACCTATTTCATTCATTTCTTGTTACATAAGTTATCATGTCATAAGGGGCATACAAGATATACATAAATAAATCATATTGCCTAGCAATCCTTTGCTTAGGTTATCACATACATCTTATGTCCTTCAAAATAAACATAAGCATTTAATCATTACATGCTGATCTAACCCAATGAACATAGGTTTACACAAAAAAACACATATCAAATCTCTCAAAATACATCATCCTCTCATAAGCCTGGTTACATATCGAAAATAGTAACCATAAGCCTCATGCTAAATGCTAAGACTATATTCTGGTCTCCTACCATGTGATGCACCAACAACATCAGTCTATGTACCTAAAATATGTCCCCACACAGAGTGAGATAATCATCTAATTAAAGTAAGGGTACTGGAATGATTCATCCACCTTTAAGTTCACTTTAGGTATTATAACAATAAAAACCAATATAAAGCATCATATATATATATATATATATATATATATATATATATATATATATATATATATATATATATTATCTTGTGTGGCACACAAGCAAACATACATATCAATGCATCATATCATAATTCAATTTCCAAAAACATATCATGTATATAAAATACCCTCTGTTGGAGTTTTGTGGAACAGACATGGGATTAACCCTAAGAACCGAAAGCTTACCTTTAGTAGCTCCCAATCAAAGCTTTCTTCACGCTTAAGGTCCACAATTTGAATAATACTACTACTACTACTCAATCTCTACCAACAATGCCTATTTCAAAGGTGAACGTGATAGATATATATCTCATACAACAAGCATCATGCGAGAATTATCATTTCTACAATGATACAAAGTGGAAGCTTACCTCACTCTCAACCAATCAAGAACTAAGACCATGTTCCATTGCTTGGTCTAATTCTTACTCTTTCTCCACAAGCTCACTTGTTTCCATATTATAAACCAATGAATACAGTTACTAACAAGATCCCATCTCACATTTATAACACTTAAGGTTTCCAACAACCATAAGCAATATATAATTGAGTGGAGACTTAAAACATAGTATTCAGATATTTCACTGGAAGGTTTTGCATGGGAGAAACATCATTTAACCCAAAAATAGGATAATATCCGGATATATCACGGGGTCATATTCGGTTACTATATCTATATATTTCGCATTAGATAGACATAACAACAATGTAACTAATATGAAATGATGACCATTTTATACCAAAACTGAACACTCCCATTGACCTGCCATGCATTTCTACACATGGGTTCATACTTCAACTCACAAGTCATGAAATCCCTAATTTCCATAACCTAAATCATGCCATTTATCATGAAATCAAAAAAAGGAAGTCATATTTTCTTACCTAGGAGCTTCAACACAAGTGAATAAGGGAAACCCAAGCTCTCAATAAAGAAAAACTCCTCTTTCAAGCTCTAAAATAGAATTTTGCAGCCTTCAAGAGAAGGTTTTCGTCTCCTAAACTCTTAACCCCAAGTTCTTCTATGGTGGAATGGTGGAAATGAAGAATGGTGAAGGGTTTTCCTTGTTTCTTGAGAGATGAATGAAGCTCAATGGAGAGGGAAGAATAATTGGACAATGAGAAGGGAAGAAGGTTGTTTTCCTTCGAAAAAGAGAGAATGAGGAGAGAAGGAGTGCTTGAGACACATTTAGGTGAGTTATAATATCTAGATAGGTAAAGATTTATTTAACCCGCTCACTTAACTCTCTTTCAACCTTCTCATTTTGGCTTTATAAAATTTATAAAGTAAATTCCACTAATTTATTTTTAAGTTTCAAATAATTCTGCCTACTCGCATTTTTATCCCAAAACTTTTACTATTCACATTTTTTCTCAAAAGCAATTTTAATTCATTTAATTAGACCTCTCATCTAATTAATCCTTAGTAATCATGATTTTATTCAATTCATAAATTCTTAATTTACAAGTTAGGGTCATTAAAATAAGCTCTTATTCTAATATTTGAATTTACGTCGAAAATTTTCTTTTCTCTACTAAATCTAAATGAAGGGACAATCCTTAATTGTTGGTGAATGCCCATATTCAATGAATTGCAAAAGCTCCATTCGTCATTTTGATTTCATATCATCTTGATTTCACATCATCTTGAGCATTCTAAATTAATTAATTAGTAAGTGTCTACGTATATTGCATGGATATTTAAAATTTTGATAAAATTAAAAAATTAATTTTTTTGGGGATTTCTCTATCATTTTGTTGATTACTTGATTAATTTGGCTGAGCTGGGTAGGACCACAAAAATTAATTTCTTTTGGATATTTCCTCACTGATCATCGATTACTCGATTAATCCTGTCAATTTTGACAAAACCATTTAAATGATTTTTTTTGGAATAGTGTGCAGGTGTCTAAACTATTTAGTAATATTTTTTATTATTTAGAATTTCATGATTAATTTAATTTGAGCATACTTTATCGTTGTCATATTTTGTCTCGCCTTTTATTTGTGGTTAATATGCGTTTAAAGATAAAGTTTTTAAGGATAGAATGATTGTTCACTTGAGAATCTATGATGAGATCACAATCATAATGAATCAAGTGCACTATATGTCTGTCGCCTGAAGCTTGTTCCTAGTCTTGAATCACCAAGAAAAAGCATTGGTAATCTTAATAAGACTAGCACAACACCATCTAATTGTTTAGAGATACAAGGTAGGGATCTCATGGAATACAAGTATGGAGATGCCTTAGTTGATTTCATGGATAGTATAATGACCCTAACCTATAAGTTATAAATTTGCGAATTAATTAAGTATTTAATTATAATTGCTAAGGATTAATTAGATGAGAGTTCTAATTAAATAAATTAAACCATCTTTGTGAAAAAGTGTGAATAATGTCAATTATAGGGTAAAAATGCGGGTTGTCAAAGTTACCCGAAATTTAAGTGAATATTCCCTAAAAACATTATAAACCAAAATATTAAGTTTTAAAGGGAGTTAAGTGAGTGAGATAGATAAGTTCATACCTAGTTAGATGTTACAACCCACTTAAAGGAGTAAAAGACACATTCCTTCTCTCATTGTCTCCTCTCCTCTCGCAGCTATCTCCCTCCACCAACCAATGAGATTTTCTTCATTTTTCATCTCTCTTGTGCTTCATCTAACCTCAAGAAACAAGAAAGAATCATCACCCCCTTCCATCTCCCTTCACTTCATATTAGAAACAACAAAAAGTTGAAGAGATTTAAAGGAGAAAACCTACCCAATGAGTTTTCATTTTGGACTTAGAGCTTGGGGAAAGGTTGTGACTTTGTTGAGAGCTTGGGTTATCTTGCATTTGGTGCATTGAAGCTTCTACGTAAGATATCATAAATCCCCTATTGTGTTTTTTTTAGGAAATGCCAAGATTTAGGTGATGAAATTTAAGGGTTTCATGATTTATGAGTTGAAGTGTGGACACATGAGTACAAATGCATGCTAGGATGTTGGGAGAGTGGTATTTGGTTGTATTTTGGTGTAAAAAGGAGTTTATTTCATCTTGGTTATAGTTTCTATCATCTAATGCAAAATATTCGGATATTGCCTCGTGAAATATCCACATACGGATATCCGGATATGGCTTGTGAGATATCTGAATTTGGATATCCAAATATGCCTCGAGGAATATTCGGATATTACACTGTTTCGACCAGAAAGGAGATTTTCCCAAAACAGAACCCTTATAAATGGTGTGAGACCTTTAAGAGATAATATAGGACACTTAAAATGTGAATCTAAGTCTCCACCAAGTATATGTTGCTTATGGTTAAGTGGAAACCTTAAGTTTTACAAATATGGATATTGATTGATATATGTTCATTAGTTTATAGTGTTGAACAAAGTGAGCTTGTAGAGATAGATCAAGGATTCGATCAAGCAATGGAACATGACGTAGGTTCTTGATTGCTTGAGCTTGAGGTAAGTATCAAAACTGGTTTGATAATGAGACTTACTTGTTTTGTTATATGTATATATGTGATTAATTGTGATACTCTTCACATTTGTAATATCTGTTATGAGTTAAGATTGAGTAGAGTTGATACTAACATGTATCTGTTGTTAACCTTACTTTGGCTTAGAGTAGGCTTTGGTTGGAACTACTAAAGTATGCTTTCGGTCCTTGGAATTAATCCCCTGTTTTGAGGGAGGATGGTTGTTTGACATATGGTATGTTGTGAAATGGATTTGATATTATGATGCATGTATATGTATATATGTTTGTGTGCAACACAAGACGAGTTTCCTTGTGTGTGAGGCAAAAGACGAGTTTCCTTATGCGTAGTATGATATGCGATCAGCATATAAGGAATTGTAAGATAAAAAAAGGAAGAATGTTACTTAATCTGATGCAAGAAAAGGGCAAAATCACTGTTAATTTGTCAAATATCTTAATCTAAAGGTGTATACTGATTTTATGTTGATTTCATAGGAGAAATGCACAAATTAGAGCTGAAAAGGACAAAGTGAAACTAAAGGCCCACGCTACGAGCGTGGGAATGGCGCTTGCAGCATCAGAGGATCGCGCAACTATTGAATTCAGATTTTAAATTCGAAATTTGAATTCAATTTTATTTTAATTAAAAATTTCCGTTAAACGTTTCTGTAATAAATTCATACTTTAATATTTCCGTTATAACGTTTATGTAATAATTGTAAGGTTTCCGTTATACGTTTCGGAAGAAAATCAAACAGAAGATCCACGCTTCAAGCGTTCAAATCAACGCTTCAAGCGTAGGAAAGGACCTCCAGACAGTGAGTCTACGCTTCAAGCGTAGAACCCTACGCTTGAAGCGTAGAGAAGAAGAAAAAGGGCAGAAGCTCCACGCTTGGAGCGTGGATCCTGCGCTCCAAGCGTAGGGTTGAGATGGACAGCTGTCAGTTGCGAGAAAAAGAGGATTCCCAGGTTATAAAAAGGGCACAAAGCAACCCTAAGAGGACACTTCTCATATTCTGAACAACTGATGTCATTCGGAGGCGGAAGCTCTGGAGAGATCTCTTCTTCTACCTTTCTGTAGTTCTTTTAGTTTATGTTTTCATTTGAATATTGGATTCTAGCCATGATAATGGTTGGCTAGAACCTCTTTGCTGTAGTTAGGGTCACGAACCCTTGTGAACCCCTGATACAATGGATTGAGTTTTTATGAATATATTTATCTTTTGAATTTCGTTCTATTCTGATCGTATCGTTATTGTTATTATTAGATCCGATCAATCTAGTAAGTAATAATAAATCTGAGGATTAGGGCCAACAAGAGGGATCTGAGGTCCTTAATCCGGAAAGGGGATAGAACGACGGTATGAACATGATCTAGACATAGACATGATTCATATTGTAGATGTTTCAATTATCGATCTTTATGCTTGATCTCATATAGGGCACCTCAAGGAATTAGGGTTCTATATGAGATTAAAGGGTTAATTCCTCAAGGGATTGAGAATTAACTATTGATACCTTTATCTGATAATTATCTAAGTTCACGATTTATATATTAATACTTAACTTAATCCAGAGTAAAAGGTGGGGATCATTGGTGAGTGTTCCCTACTACAGCGCTTTTCTCATATATTTAAACCCTTATTTCATTTCTTTTTCAAAAAGAACCAAAAACAAGTCTTTTAAATTTACAAATCAAATTCCCACACAATCCTGACATTCGTGTCAAAAACCTTTTGAAATATTTAATCTTAAAAGGAAGAGTTTTAATTGATTTAAACACACTCTCTGTGGATACGAACTTTGATTTATCACTGTATTACTTGCGCGATTCGGTACACTTGCCGATTCACGTCAAGTTTTTGGCGCCGTTGCCGGGGAGTGTTTTTCTTAAATCAATTAATCTTGATTTTAAAGATTAAATTGTTTTTATTTTATTTTATTTTATTTTTGTTTTGAATCTGTGCTACTAATCTTTTCTCTGAAGTTGTATGCAAAGCAGTGCTTTTCTAAGGAGAAGCGAACGAATTGCTCAAAAAGAGAAGGAAAGAAAAAGGGCACAGACAATTCCCATTCCAGTAGCCGAAACCCTTGAAATGGCGGCCTTTAATCAGAATGCTGATCCTAGGATGAACACCATCCTCACGCCTATCTTCAACAGGCCCAATGCTGGAATTGTTCCACCAGAACTTGGGAACAATCAATGGGAACTCAAGTCCAACATCATTCAGTTGGCCGAGAGAGAAAAGTATGGAGGAGAGGACAATGAAGATCCTCACAGATTCATTGACAGATTTTTACGAATCTGTGACTCTACAAAGCCTCCACATGTTTCTGATGATGCAATAAGATTAAGACTTTTCCCTTTTTCTGTTAAGGGAAAAGCTCTTGATTGGGTGGAAAGACAACCTGCGGATAGCATCATCTCTTGGGAAAATTTATCTGAAAAATTCTTTGCAGAGTTCTTCCCCATGGAGAAATACAACACCATGGTGAATGATATCACCTCCTTCAAACAACAATTTGGAGAGACCATCTGCGCTTCTTGGAATAGATTCAAGGCCCTCATGAGAAAGGTTCCTCATTATAACCTATCTCAAGGGGACCAAGTGAGAATCTTCTTCAATGGTTGTTTACCAGAAACAAAATTGGTTATTAATACTGCAGCAGGCGGTTCTTTGGGTGATAAACTAGCTTCTGAGTCATATCATCTTATTGACAAGTTAGCTAAGAACGAGAATGAAACATCTATAAGGACAGGGAAAAGGGAAGCAGTGCCAATCAATGATAATAGTGCAATGCTGGCAGAACAAAAGTTGTTATCACAACAAATGTCCAATCTGCATGCGAAGTTTGAAAGGATGCAACTTTCCAAAGTTCAAGCAAGTGCAGTTGTCCTTGATTGTGAGTATTGTCATGAAGATCATGACACCAATACTTGTCCTACATTGATGTCCTCAGATTCTACTCAACAATTTCAGGTAAATGGTATTTGGTATGATCAGCGCCCTAATCAAAATTTCTCAAGAAATCAAAATAATGCTGCTGGTGGTAATAATTACCAAAGGAAAAGTTATCAAGGTACTGGTTTAGATATGACATCTGACAACTATCTAAAACCACCACCTATTCCAAAAAGAGAGCCTTCCGACCTGGAGCGTTTAGTAGGAACATTAGCACAAAGTACTAACGCTTTCATGGAAGAGAGTAGGGCTAATCAAAGAAGTACCAATGCTTTCATTGAGGAAAGTAGAGCTGAGTCCAGGAACACTAAAGCTTCAATCAAAAACCTGGAATATCAGGTTGGTCAACTTGCCCAACAGTTATCTGATAGAGCTTCAGGTACCTTTCCTGGTAACACTACTACCAATCCCAAGGAAAATTGTATGGCAGTTATAACTAGAAGTGGGAAAGTGGTATCATCCCCACCAAAACCTATAGAAGAGGAAGAGAAGGTTGAACAGGAGGAGAAGTCTGAAAAAGAAGCTCAAAAGTCTCCTGAAATATTGAAACCGGCTGATGATGTGAAGAGCAATCTACTCTTCCGAAGGAAAATTTTGAACTTAGTGAAGAGTATCTTATGAAAATGGCACCTTATCCTGGAAGGTTGAAGCCAGAATTAAAAGCAAAAAGTTATGACAGATTTCTTGATCTTTTCAAGAAATTGCATGTGAACATCCCGTTTGCTGAAGCATTGGCTAATATGCCAAACTATGCAAAATTCATGAAAGATCTCCTTTCCAGGAAGCATAAGCTACAAGAGTGTCAAACAGTTGCACTTACTGAGGAGTGTAGTGCTATTATTACCAAGAAGGTCCCGCCTAAGCGTAATGATCCAGGGAGCTTCAATATCCCTATTGAAATTGGGAACACAAAAATCAGTCGGGCATTGTGTGATCTTGGGGCTAGCATTAATCTGATGCCCCTTTCTGTTTACAATTCCTTGGGGATTACCGAGTTGAAGCCTACTCAAGCATCTTTACAACTTGCTGATAGATCCTTAAGGAAGCCAAGTGGTATAGTCGAAGATGTCCTTGTAAAAATTGACAAGTTCATCTTTCCGGCTGATTTTATTGTGCTTGATATGGAGGTAGAAAATGAAATGCCTCTCATATTGGGTAGACCTTTCCTAGCCACAGCCCGTGCAATGATTGATGTTGAAAACGGGAAACTTGAACTAAGGATGAATGATGAGACCGTTACCATTAATGTCTTTGATTCTTTAAAACAGTCTTCTCACAAAGATGATTGTTTTAGTCTGGAAATCTTAAAGGAAAAACAAAGTGTAGCGGTTGAAGTTTCTAGAAAAGTAGATGATGAAAATGGTGCCACAAAGGTGGAGTTGAAGGAGTCTCCTAAAACTTTAAGAGATATCTTCTTGTGTAACAAGGTAGTGACTGAAGCACTGAAGGAAGAAAAGACTGAATTGAAAGACAAAGATCCCTCTGCTCATACCAATAAAATTCTAAATGAGGATGATGACAAACATGAGAAGAAACCCCAAGGGAGGAGTCATCCTACAATGAAGAAGGTACTGAGAAAGGAGGTGATCAAACTCTTTGATAAGAGTTGGAAGAGACACCGGAAGCTAAAGTTTGACAAGAGACATAGAGATTCTATCTCTAAGAAGAATCAAAGCTTCAAAGAGTTTCTAACATGGCTCCATGGTTTGGGCCAAATCTGGGAATGGTGGCTCCAAACACCAAGGCAGCCAAAACCACCAGATCCTCCATTTGCTGAGTCATCCCACGCTGCTGAGTGGGATGACATGGAGGTTTGACTTTATCTCCTTGCTGACGGAGATTTTGTACATTAGTTTATTTTTCTGTTTTGTATTTTAGTTAGTATATTTTTCTCTGATGTTTTAATGTGCGCATTATAGTCTCTTCTATATCCCACTGCTTGTTCCATTGTGCAGGTTTTCCTTCTTGTGGTTTAATTATTGCTGAGGACAACAATGCTCTAAATCTGGGAATGGTGGGCTTGCGCCTTAGAACTGCAATTCTTCTATCAGGGGAGATATCCTAACTCTTTTCATTTTCTTAGTTATTTTTTATAGTTATTTGGTGTGCCATTAAAAAAAATAAAGAAATAAAAAAAAATAAAAATAAAAAAATGTGTGTTTTGAACAAATCCCAGGTTTAAATGTGCTCATCTTGTTAATGTACATGATTAAATTCTTGGAATATATTGTATGACTTTCTGACATAACATTGCATAGGCATAATTAGATTGCATGATTGCTCGTTTGTCTGAATTAATATTGTGAAATTCTGATAATGTCTGAGGTCAATTTTCTTGAGTCTGCATTGATACCATAGCTGTGAGGTTTTGAGCCTAAACACTGAAATTTTTTGTTGAGAGGTCTCACTGTTGTAATACTCTAGAACTTGATTTGTTTCTCTATTATGCATGCATTGATTGATATGATAAAGGCATTTTGTTCTTAATTGCTATTGGCCAAAATAACTCACCTGTATGAGATTTTCCCCTTGCTAGCCCTTTGAGCCTGAACTTAATTCTTGATAAATGACATGTGGCCTGATTGATGGCTTAGCCTATATCCATTTTTCGTGACTTACCTTGATTGAGATTGAATCATTTAATATGTTGAAAATAAAATAAAGAAATTGAGGTAAGCTCCACAAAGGTCAAGTGATTAAGGGATAAAAAAAAAAAAAAAAAAATCATCTATGCCCTTATAAAAAAAAGAGTAAAAGAGTAAAAGGTGGGCTGGAAGGAATTAATTACCGAAATTCTGTGGGGATGTTAGTGGAGCAAAAATCATTGAATTGAATGTGTTAAAGTGAAATAATATCAGTTTTCAATCTCATTGTTGTTTGAGCTACTATCCATATATTCCTACCCTATTACCCCGACCAAGTTACAACCTGTGAAGTCCTTTTGATCAATTAATGCATGTGTGTGATTCTTCATTTTTAAGAATTTTTTTTAGAATATGATCAAGCCTATGGTAGTGTTATAGCTTTGAGTGATTAAGTGCTCATTATACCCTTAAACACTGAGTGTTGAGTGAATATTACTTATCTGTGTGAGGGGTAACCAATGTAGACTTGTATCTCTAAGAAGCTGATGACATTATTGGGAGTTTATGATGTTGAGTCAGGCATGCATGGCATATTGTGTCTGAGAGTGTCTCTGGAATGTTATGTTGGATTAATTAAATATGTCCTGGACTGAGTCTTTTACATTGCTGGGGACAGCAACGTTTAAATCTGGGAATTATTTGATATGCGATCAGCATATAAGGAATTGTAAGATAAAAAAAGGAAGAATGTTACTTAATCTGATGCAAGAAAAGGGCAAAATCACTGTTAATTTGTCAAATATCTTAATCTAAAGGTGTATACTGATTTTATGTTGATTTCATAGGAGAAATGCACAAATTAGAGCTGAAAAGGACAAAGTGAAACTAAAGGCCCACGCTACGAGCGTGGGAATGGCGCTTGCAGCATCAGAGGATCGCGCAACTATTGAATTCAGATTTTAAATTCGAAATTTGAATTCAATTTTATTTTAATTAAAAAATTTCCGTTAAACGTTTCTGTAATAAATTCATACTTTAATATTTCCGTTATAACGTTTATGTAATAATTGTAAGGTTTCCGTTATACGTTTCGGAAGAAAATCAAACAGAAGATCCACGCTTCAAGCGTTCAAATCAACGCTTCAAGCGTAGGAAAGGACCTCCAGACAGTGAGTCTACGCTTCAAGCGTAGAACCCTACGCTTGAAGCGTAGAGAAGAAGAAAAAGGGCAGAAGCTCCACGCTTGGAGCGTGGATCCTGCGCTCCAAGCGTAGGGTTGAGATGGACAGCTGTCAGTTGCGAGAAAAGGAGGATTCTCAGGTTATAAAAAGGGCACAAAGCAACCCTAAGAGGACACTTCTCATTTTCTGAACAAATCGGAGGTCATTCGGAGGCGGAAGCTCTGGAGAGATCTCTTCTTCTACCTTTCTGTAGTTCTTTTAGTTTATGTTTTCATTTGAATATTGGATTCTAGCCATGATAATGGTTGGCTAGAACCTCTTTGCTGTAGTTAGGGTCACGAACCCTTGTGAACCCCTGATACAATGGATTGAGTTTTTATGAATATATTTATCTTTTGAATTTCGTTCTATTCTGATCGTATTGTTATTGTTATTATTAGATCCGATCAATCTAGTAAGTAATAATAAATCTGAGGATTAGGGCCAACAAGAGGGATCTGAGGTCCTTAATCCGGAAAGGGGATAGAACGACGGTATGAACATGATCTAGACATAGACATGATTCATATTGTAGATGTTTCAATTATCGATCTTTATGCTTGATCTCATATAGGGCACCTCAAGGAATTAGGGTTCTATATGAGATTAAAGGGTTAATTCCTCAAGGGATTGAGAATTAACTATTGATACCTTTATCTGATAATTATCTAAGTTCACGATTTATATATTAATACTTAACTTAATCCAGAGTAAAAGGTGGGGATCATTGGTGAGTGTTCCCTACTACAGCGCTTTTCTCATATATTTAAACCCTTATTTCATTTCTTTTTCGAAAAAAAAAGAACCAAAAACAAGTCTTTTAAATTTACAAATCAAATTCCCACACAATCCTGACATTCGTGTCAAAAAAAAACCTTTTGAAATATTTAATCTTAAAAGGAAGAGTTTTAATTGATTTAAACACACTCTCTGTGGATACGAACTTTGATTTATCACTGTATTACTTGCGCGATTCGGTACACTTGCCGATTCACGTCATAGTACAAGACAAGTTTCCTTGTATTAGTATGTTTCAAGATGGGATTCCTTGCGTAATGCATACATGTTGTGTTCTCTGGTCAGTAGGATTCATTATTGCACACTTGCATTATATACATATTCTGATGCATATATTATTATTTTACTGTGATTATACCTGAAGTGAACTTAGGGGTGGAGGAGCCTCAAAGGACCCTTAGTTTACTGAGATGATTACTTCACATCATGTGGGGACATATTTTAGGTACAGAGGCTAATGATGCCAAGGCATCGCATGACAGGAGGCCATGGTAGATACGTGAAATGATATATGGACATAGATTAGTATTTTGATATGTACATGACGTGATTCATGATTTATTATCTTTTAAGATATATATGCCATGTTATTCTTTTGGAGAGAATAGGGGATGTCTATGCCATGTTGATAGTCTATGCATATTGTTAGTGATGTATGTATAAGTATATGTTACTTACCTAATTATATCTCTTTTGGTTAGTTGATGTAATTATGTAAGTAACAATATGGACATTATTTTGAGACCGATTATACATGTGATAGCCTAACAATGGACTGTTAGGCAATATGATTTATGCATATATGCATCTTTTATGACATTGAGTAAACTGAGATTAATTTGGAATTGTAGTACATAAGGAAAAGGAAAATTTAATCACATTTTAATACTTAAGTTAGTAGTGATATTATAGTTAAGCTTCCGCGTTTAATTACTTAAACATGCTATGCATAATATCATATGTATGTCAATACATCGGGTGCATACGGGGTGTTACAGGTAGATTTGTTAGAGAATGAATGATAGTGAACTGACTCGCTGAGAGACTCCATAAGAATTCATTGTATAGAGTATCATTGAATTTGTAATGTCATTCATCATTTGGTAGTGCGGATTGTCCTTGACTTGAGGATTTCATCAAACGCTGTATCTTAGGGTTATAATTTGACTATAC
The DNA here is from genome assembly GCA_032173675.1 of Gastrolobium villosum. NCBI lineage: Eukaryota > Viridiplantae > Streptophyta > Magnoliopsida > Fabales > Fabaceae > Gastrolobium > Gastrolobium villosum. The sequence continues at coordinate 42,312 of JAVKPL010008391.1, read as the reverse complement.
GACTCTATCTGCTTGAAAAAGAGAAGAATAGTGTACACTTGGGCTATGATTCACCAACACTTCAAAAATCCTTACATGTCATGTCCGACACTTTCTGACCCTCTGTGACACTCCGAAACTTCAACACGCGTTGCATAGACTCAAAAAGGGGTTCAAAGATTGTGTTGCGTTGCATTTTTAGTTCAAACTATTAGATTCATTGGATTACGATTACCATTATTGAGTTTAATATAAATGTTTGAGATATCTTATGTTTATTTGCAAAATTGATGAATATTATAAGTTTAGATTTATCTTTTTGTTAAATTATTAAATATTAAATATAATATACACTTCATAAATTTAAAATATTATTTAATATCAAAACATGTCCTAATGTGTCAAAATTTAACATTTTTTATAATTAAAGTGTCGGAGTATCGTGTCGTGTCATGTCCTGTGTCGGTATTAGTGCAAAATAGCTCTTGGGTATGACTCAAATACATAAGTATAGATGGACATGCCAATAAGACTCATAGTCCCCTACAAGATATTAGTTGTTCACAAGATCAATAAGGCTTGGATAACTTCTATTAGACTCAGGAATCTACGCATACTAAGGGATCATGAGGAGTCATGGAATCGTCGTAGAGTCAATAGAAGAAGATTTATAGTTCCGTTAAAAGCTTTATTTAGTCACAAAAGTGATATGATACTCTATCCTTACTCTCGACTAAATGTGAATGGCGATATGAGAGATGATGCTAGCATGGTATCTAAATTAGAAAAGATAGATCATTTGATCAACTCAATTAGTTTTAATGCCGCACAGCATTGCTAGTGTCTTATGAGATCATTAGATAACTTAGACCCTTTAATTGAGTTTAGTTAGTCCAAGTTTATTTATATAAGTCACTAATTGGGCCTAGCAAGCTAATACGAAAGAAAGGATCAAGGAGAAGGAGTTCTCACACGCCGTTGAAAGTCTATAGTGTGGATCACCGATAAAGGCATTATACGCATCGGTGCTTTCATGTGTTCATAAGGGTATGTTTGGTGCACAATATAAGATAAGGCCTGATAATATAAGACCTGATTATATAGGACCTAATAAAATTTTAATATTATCCAGCGTTTGATATGTATTGTATAAGATAATATATTGTATAAGATAATAACGTCTAATATTTGATAATACACTGTATAATACTAGATAGGATAAAAAAATATTTTTAACAAAATAATATAGAATTTATATAATTATTCCAAGAGGAACGTTATACTTACAACCTATTTTAGTTTAAAACTTCTTACAACCATATCTTAATCGTTGATTTTTGCCAATCAACGATTATCGTTTATTGCGAATTAATAATTAATTAATGAGTTTGCTTTGCGAAAATAATAACCGTTGATTGATGTAAATCAACAGTTAAGATATTATTGTAAGATGTTGTAAATAAAAATAGGTTATAAGTATAACCTTCCTCTTAATCTAAATATGTTATATGATATTAACTTTTATAAAAATTTATTGATCAATGTGTCCAAAATATATTAATTTTTATAAAAATAAAAGATTTTTATTTTTATAAAAATTAATATATTAATTCTTTTATTTTAATATATTAATATTGAAATAATATATTAATTCTTAAGAATTGCACTGGTCAACAATGTTAATACATCAACCTTTATCAGGCCTAATCCCACCCTCTTAGTCTTAATTAAGTTATATATCATTTTTATGTATTAAGGGATTCTGCTGTAAAGCTTACACTATACGATGGTCACACCAAACAACTAAAAATGTCATAACATATAATATAAGCTTATACTATGACGCCTTATATATCACATCAAATAAGCCCTAAAGGTAAGAATCCTAAACCGCCATGTGTTTACAATGGGTAGATCCTAGGCCAAACACATGAGGAGCGTAAAAGAGTTTACGTTTCCACAATAAAAGCAAAAAAAAAAAAATTCACCGTCATTCGTGTGGTCCTTTATGCAATAACCGTGCTGCCTTTTCAACTTTCAATTTCTCCACTGATTTATCAATTGCTCGATTAATTTGGTTGAATCACGCAGAATTACAAAAGTTAATTTTTTTTTTGGAGATTTCTCTAATGTATATTAATTAATCAATTAATTCGGTCGAACTGGACAAGACCAGAAGACTAGCAAAACTCTCCCTACCATGTTAATCCATATGCTTGGTGGTAAATATAATAGCCCAACATAATTAATTAGCAAATTATATGTGATTAGATAATTAAACATGTATTAGTGAGTAAGATTAAGTATAAGGCCTAATTAAGAGAATTGAATCACTTTTGAAGTAAAAAGTGTACTCCGTGAAAATTAAGGGGTATAAATGGGTGTAGATGAAAGTACCCAAAATATAAAAATGAAAGTGAAAATATTCCTGGAAAAATATTCCGGATTTTTGGGTAAAGTTTGGTAATTAATGGAGTTGAATAGATAGATTAGTTAATACCCACTTGATCCTACTTAACTTATGTTAAGTGGGTATGCACCAAAAGAACCCATTTGTCTCCCCAACCCATCGTGCGCAGAGAGAAAGAGAGAAAGGAAGAGAAGAAGAAGAAGAAGAGAGGGAGAAGAGAGAAAGAAGGAGGAAAACCCTAAAGGAGGCAATCCCTGATCATTTTGAGTGATTCCAAAGCCTAAACCACTCCAATTCTTCTCCTCTCTCATAATCATATCTTGGTTCTTAGTGGGGAGTGTTGTGGAGTGAGATTTCTTTCTCCAAAATTTCGACCCATAGGAGAAAATGAGAGATTTGTTGGCTTCTACCTCCATGGAAGCTTGAGGAGTAACCAATCCTTGGTTGTGCAACCATTGGTGGTAAGATTCTACTCCTCGAACTCTATTTTCATGGAAAATGCATGATTGGGGGAGATGATGAATAGTGTTTAGGGTTTGTGATTATGTGAGTGAATTGGCTATGTTCTAGGAAGATTGAGGCCTAGTGTATGTTGAGAAAAATGCTAGGAATGACATTTAATCGGTAAAAATGAGTTTAGATAGTCATATGATTTTGTTTAAAATTACAAGATTATGCACTTGACTATGGATTGGCTTGTTTTTGTAATCAATGTTTGGTTTGGTTGATTGTTGATTATGTCCATGTGATGTCTAGGATTGAGGCATTTGGACCAACCTTGAGTGACCAACCGTTGGAGCAAGCTATGGAGCTCGATTAGCTCCTTGGAATTGGTGTTCGTGTTGGAATAGAGTGTTGTGAAGGTTTGTGAAGAACAAAGGAATAGAGTGTTGTGAAGGTTGGTGAAGAACAAAGGTTGAATTGGAAGCTTTGAGGTAAGCCTTCGGACCTTGGGTGTAATTCCCTTAATTGTTCCACCAAGCCCTGAACGGGTAATGGTTGTGTTAATGTATATAAATGCAATGAAATAGTGTAATACTTTGTTATACGTATGTGCATGCTTTGGTGTGACATAGGATGGTGTTTCCCTATGTTGGTATGTTGCATGACGATGCGTAAATCATACTTGGTAGTTTAGCTGGCCAGTAGGACTATTTGCATCTGAGTATCCTTAGGACAACTCGAGAGCTCGAGGGATTTCTCCTAGAGATGTTGTTTACACACTTGCATGAATATGTATTTATTGCATTATTATTGTTATTGCTATTACACTGTTATTGAACTACGGGATGAAGAGATGCTCTAAGGACCCCTGGTTTACTGGATATAGTCGTATATCTCACCCCATGTTGTTGGGGACCCCTTTTCAGGCAAGGATGCCACAGGAGCCTCTGATGGCAAGTGGCCATATTTGAAGTAATTGATATATGAAGATCTAGCATCATTTGAATTAAGCATGCCATTTTGTAGTTCCTATGTATAGGATTGTTCAATGAAAGTCATTTGGCATATGCATGTTATGTTTAATTGGAAGGACTTAGCCTTAGCTCATCCCTTTTGGTATCTCTTTTGTTGATGGGAGCCAAGGAGTTGATCATAGTGTTTTGTAGCTAAGTCCCATGCTTTGTAATTGAGACTTGTAAACATGACGTAATGATATGATGGAAAGACATGGAAACAATTTGATGCATATGTATAGATTATATTCATGTATTAAAGTTGTGGCATGTTGATTAGGTGTTGAAAAAGGGATTGGATTGATTTCCCCTGAACTGAGAAAGAAAAGAGGGAGTGCTGAATTTTCCTGTCAGCGCGCTAAAGCGCCCAGGAGCGCTCTTTAGCGCCCTGCTGCCCCTGTGAGCGTCATTGCTCTCTACCTCTGCGGGCTTCAGCGCCCAAAATGGAGGCTTAAGCGCCCGGCTAGCGCGCTTTAGCGCTCGACAGCGCGCTTAAGCGCGCGCGGCATGTGTCCACATAAACAAGTGTGGTTCTCAATTGTCATAACTTGAGCTACAGAGCTCCAAATGAGGCGCGGTTCGAAACCATGCGTAGTGTAACGCCTGGCAACTTGCAAGGATTAACGACTGTCCCCACACACTAACACGAGACTTTTCAGCATGCTTTGTCCTCACTCGCACACTTCCCGGGAAAACTTCCCAGGAGGTCACCAATCCCAGAATTTCCCCAAGTCGAGCACGCTTAGCTTTGGAGTTCTTCCGGTCCGGGCTACCAAAAAGTAGATGCATCTTGTTTTTATAGGTAGTACCAATTAATTATTATAAGCTATTCCCAACTATACTGTCCCATACCAGCACAGTCTCTGGAATCCTTCTCTTTCAGGTGTTGATTCGATTCATTCATGTACCCCCGTCCGTAGAAGCCTGCCAGGAGCCGCTCCTTGTCCATGCCCTTTCGCACCGGCGATCACTCCCGCCCTCGTCAGCGCCCAGGATGTTACATGCCCACCAGCTTCCGCCTGGTTCGTCCTCGAACCACACCGTACTGGATGAGAGGCCTTGCTCTGATACCACTTGTAACGCCTGACAACTTGCAAGGATTAACGACTGTCCCCACACACTAACATGAGACTTTTCAGCGTGCTTTGTCCTCACTCGCACACTTCCCGGGAAAACTTCCCAGGAGGTCACCAATCCCAGAATTTCCCTAAGTCAAGCACGCTTAACTATGGAGTTCTTCCAGTCCGGGCTACCAAAAAGTAGATGCATCTTGTTTTTATAGGTAGTACCAATTAATTCTTATAAGCTATTCCCAACTGTACTGTCCCATACCAGCACAGTCTCTGGAATCCCTCTCTTTCGGGTGTTGATTCGATTCATTCATGTACCTTCGTCCCTAGAAGCCTGCCAGGAGCCGCTCCTTGTCCATGCCCTTTCGCACCGGCGATCACTCCCCGCCCTCGTCAGCGCCCGAGATGTTACACGTAGCTAACGTAGAGGTGAAGACATTTAACCACCCTTGGTCTATTGAAATAAGAGTATGATGTTAAGCTTAATTTATTTTATTCCGCAACGTAATATGGTTATGGTCACGCAATTGGATATTTTAAATTCGGCTTGGTTTTAAAAGAAAAATTTAACCGGATTTCTAATTGAATCAATGTGATTGTAACTGCGCTTAATATCATAATGCGATGTTAACAAACCGGTTATAGAACGAGGTGTTACAGTAAATAAAGTAAAATTTAGACAACCTAACTAACCAATTTCTATTTAAAACATTCTTTTTAATATTTTAAATTAATGATTTTGTATTTTAAATAAATTTAAAAATACTTAATTATCCTATATTATATTTGTTACGAGATATTTTGTAGCTAGTCGAGTAATATCCTCCCGTCTTTTCTCATGTCTATTATATCAACATCAATTTCATCAACTTCCCATGTAACAACAAAATACAGTAGCTTGTGCCTTGTTGAACAGGGATCCACAATTCTTCGAAATGTGAAATACCCGTCTTCCTAGGTCACTGTGATTTGATTTAAATGAGACTTAGTCAATCCACGAGCTTCAATGCCCTTGATATTCATATTACTCCAACCAATCAAGCAAATTGGTGGCATGAATAAAGCTATTCAGAAACACACAACTGATCTGAAACACGTACATTAGTTGATGGACATAAGTTTCTTTAACTTGAGTTGTTGTGACAATCAATTAAAGCAAAATGGGCATTCTTCCTGTTATGCTTGTTATTACCAAAGTAATACTCTTCTTCTCCTCTCAAATCTCCTCTGCAATTGATACCATTACCCTTTTTCAATCACTTCCTGATGGCAGAACCTTGGTGTCAAAAGATGGAATCTTTGAGTTGGGTTTCTTCAGTCCAAGTAGTTCAACAAACCGCTACGTAGGAATATGGTACAAAAATATCCCAGTTAGATCTATTGTTTGGGTTGCAAACCGTGACACACCAATCAAAAACAACTCAAGCATGTTAAACATAAGTAAAGAGGGAAACCTTGTCCTTCTCAGCCAGAACGGCACAGTTCATTGGTCAACAAACGCAACAAAAATGGCCTTCAATGCCACAGCTCAGCTATTAGATTCTGGCAACTTGGTTTTAAGAGATGAACAAGACAACAATCCTGAAAGCTTCTTGTGGCAAAGCTTTGATTATCCGTCTGATACCTTGTTACCAGGAATGAAGCTTGGATGGAACCTAAAGACCAACCTTAATCGTCATCTAACAGCTTGGAAGAACAAGGAGGACCCTTCTATGGGAGATTTTACTTGGGGTTTCGTACGTAGCAGCAATCCTGAAATGGTGATGTGGAAGGGCTTAACAAAGTACTACAGAGGTGGCCCTTGGAATGGGATTCAATTCAGCGCTGCACCATCTTTGAAATATGACCCAATGTTCGATTTCAAGTTTGTGTATAATGAGGATGAGTTGTATTACACATTCAGCCTCAAGAATAAGTCTGTGGTTTCAATACTTGTCATGAACCAAACTACTTACGCTCGTGAGCGCTACACATGGATTGAAGAAGCTAAAACTTGGAGGACGTATTCATCTACGCCAAGAGACTATTGTGATAACTATAATCTTTGTGGCCCATTTGGAAATTGTGCCATGGGTGAGTCCCCTGTTTGCCAGTGTTTACTTGGATTCAATCCAAAATCACCTCAGAACTGGATCTCAATGGACTGGACTCAAGGATGCGTGAGAAGTGAAACTTGGAAGTGCAAGGAGAAAGATAAAGATGGTTTCCTCAAATTCGTTAACATGAAGGTGCCAGACACTGACAAATCTTGGGTTAATGGAAGTATGACACTTGAGGAATGTAAAGCCAAATGCTGGGAAAACTGTTCTTGCTCGGCCTTTGCAAACTCAGATATAAGAGGAGAAGGTAGTGGGTGTGTCCTTTGGTTTGATGATCTGTTAGATTTGAGAAGGATTCCAGATGCTGGGCAAGACCTGTATGTTAGAGTGGCTACCTCTGAAATAGGTATGAGCTTTTATTTTGATGAAAGTTACAATTCTTTCACAATATTTCATTTCAATGTTTTAAAACTTGGAGCACTTATCGAACCGGTCGAGGTATTGGATCACTGGTTCAACCGGGGCTGAACCGGATTTACTGTTCACATATTAAAAATATAAAAATATTACTTATATTAATAAAAATTTACATAAGAAAACTATCAATGAGTTTCAAAAAATAAATTGATTTTCAATGATAGCAAATATTATATACTTCTAAGCTTCTAACTCTAGACCATATCCTAATATTATATTAAAATTGCAATATAGGTTAAATGCACCTTTTGTGCTTGACATGATATGGATTAAATCATGATAACAGAAGTATGCATGAAATATACACTAAGAAAAAAGTGTCACCGTTATCATGATAACAAATAATATGTATGAGATATACACTAAGAAAGAAGTGTCCACTATTGAGATGAGATCATGAGACCACCGAGTCCCGGGTCGACCCGGCCGGTCCGAGTCGGGTTTTTAAACACTGTTTCATTTTCTTTTAATTTTTAAGGGTTTTCATTTTATCCTTTAACATAACACAACAAACTTTCCTACACACACAACATTTTGTGGGGCCCACACATTTTAAAACAAAAAAAAAAGAAAAAAATATGGCACGTAAAATGAATCTCTATAACATTACACAATCACTTTTCCTACAACATAATAAACATAAAACCCAATTTTTAAGTATTTAATTTAGTCATTCAAGTGAAATCAATTACTAATAAAGAATCAAAGACTTGTTATTGTTAGACTCATTTAAATTGGTATTTCCCCCCCCCCCCCCCCCCCCCCCCCCCCCCCTTTTTTTTTGGTTTTTTTTCCCCGTCATATAGTGACTATTTACTTTATTCTCTGTTAAGAAAATCAAGATGCGAAAGATCATTTAAAGAAAAAGGTGGTTGTGATCACAAGCACTGTTTCGTCTATTGTTGTGATGCTTTTAATATTGACTTTCATTTACCGGAGGAGAAAAACAATTAAAGGTAACCACCGTTCAGAACTCAATTACCATTTCATGATTATTTTTATTCTCACTTCATTGGATTGTTTTTATATTATTGGAATGCCCACATGAACACTCAAAATGAGGTTATCAATGATTCATAATTGTTTTTTCCTTTTTGAATTACAGGAAAGCAGTTTACCATTATTTCTTTTAGAATACACTGGGATCTTATAAGATATGTTGTTGCAAAATATTTAACAGAACGAACATAATCGTTCCACTCTGAAAAGAAAAAAGGCTAACCTTTTCAGAAATATTAAATTATGTATAAGAACACGTTCAGTTAAAAATGGGTTCCAATATAACGTGATAAATTTCCAATTAGAATAGCATAGAAGGCACATTTCTTAGCATGGGTTGGCAAATATTTTTTTCTCATCTAGTTTATTTGAGAGTAAACAGAAAAAACCTGGGCAAGACAAAAGAATGATGAAAGCAAAGAAGAAGATTTTGACCTACCTCTATTCGACCTTGCTTCACTAGCACATGCCACTGATGACTTCTCAAGTGACAAGAAGCTTGGAGAGGGGGGTTTTGGGCCTGTATATAGGGTAAGTATGCAACGGACCTGTGATTAATTAAAAAAAGAAGGACAAAGCATGACTCTTTTTCTTTAATCCATTTAAATGTAATGTTTTTAGGGAACACTGCCTGATGGACAAGAGATTGCTGTCAAGAGACTTTCACGAACATCGGGACAAGGATTGAAAGAATTTAAGAATGAGGTTATATTCTGTGCCAAGCTTCAACACCGGAATCTTGTTAAGGTCCTTGGTTGTTGCATTCAAGAAGATGAGAAATTGCTCATATATGAATACATGCCCAACAAAAGCCTCGATTACTTCCTTTTTGGTTAGTGTCTCTACAAAAGCCAATTGGTTAATTTAATATGGAATTCGATTTCTTTATTTTATAGCTATAAAATTTGACAGATTCTACTCGAAGTAATCTTCTCGACTGGTCCAAACGTTTGTACATTATAACTGGCGTTGCTCGAGGGCTTCTTTATCTTCATCAAGACTCAAGATTAAGGATCATACATAGAGATCTTAAAGCCAGTAATGTTTTATTAGACAATGACATGAACCCAAAAATTTCTGATTTTGGCTTAGCTCGAATATGTGGTGGTGATCAAATTGAAGGAAACACAAGTAGAGTTGTTGGTACATAGTAAGTATATATATATTTGATCAAGCTAAAGTCTTATTGCATGTTCATTAAATATCAAATTAACTCATATGGTGTTACTTACAGCGGTTATATGGCACCTGAATATGCCTTTGATGGGTTATTCTCCATCAAATCTGATGTATTTAGCTTCGGTATATTATTGCTAGAGATAATAAGCGGCAAGAAAAACAAAGGGCTTTCCTATCCAAACTACAATTGTAATCTTATTGGACATGTGAGTAACATAAATAACTTTAGTTTTTTTTTCTTCAAAATGTATTAGTAATTAACATCTAATTAATGTGAAATTTTATAGGCATGGAAGTTGTGGAAAGAGGGCATCCCAATGAAATTGATTGATTCTTGTATGGTGGAGTCATGCATTCTATCTGAAGTCTTACGTTGCATTCATATTGGACTTTTGTGCGTGCAACATCGTCCAGACGATAGGCCAAACATGGCAACTGTGGTTGTGATGTTAAGCAGTGAGAGTACTTTGCCTCTACCAAAGGAGCCTGGTTTCTTAATGGAAAAGGGGCCAATTGATGGAGAATCATCTTCTAAGAAGCACATATTTTCTTCTTCTAATGAGCTAACTATCTCAGTGTTGGACGCCAGATAGAAAAATTTATTTACTACGTACATTGCATATATACTTATTTAATTAGTATATGTTCCAAACTTAAAATGTCCTTTGGTGATGTGTTACTTGTTGTGAAACACAATAAGCTTTTTTTTCCTCTTCTGTTGAATATCCTTTTAATTCAACATTATAGATTCAATAGGGTATATGACACATGTAATAAAGACTATTTAAACAATGTAGCGGAACAAACAAGACGAAGATGAACTTCGAAATGAAATTGAGGAATCAATTGCATTGTTAAACCATGTTTTAACCAAACAAATAACAACAACTTAAATCCTTTTGAAATTCAGAACAAATAAACAATCACCAAAAATCAAATTCCTTTAAATAACTTGTCATATTGCTAATGCAGACACAAGTTCCTAATTTCAAGCTTAAAATTTCTTTGTCCACTGCTGACAGGCGTGCCATGTTTGAACTACCACGAAGAGTAGCAAACATAATCAGGATTCCTGAATTAGTGATTCATCCACTAACCAAGCCTTAAATTACCATACCTAGTTCTTTTCATCACCTTTGAGCAATCTTTCTTTCAGTGTCTCTTTAGTCCGCACTTGTCTTTCGGTTTCTTCATAGCAATTGGTTTGACAACTAATAATCAAGTCATTTTATTCTTGTTACCGCCCTTCTGTTCTCCTTGGATTTAATAGAACTCGTAGCATAGCCTGCAATAACTGCATTCTATCTAGCAGGGTTGCTAGATGCAGCATAGATATATCATCAAAAGTCTAAAGCATCTTTACTCCACTTTTAACAATGTTTACTTGATCCTGCAAGTATTTGGAGAGACTGACAAGAACATAGCAACACATTGCATTATATGCCTTTTCACAATCTAAGTATTGTGTCTTTGTTGCCTCGGATGCATCCTCTATAGGATTTTGTGGGTTTGGTATTGTTAGGACAAATCTTAGCTTTCATATTTTAAAACAATATCAAGGTTTGTTTTTAACTATTCATAGTTGGTACCATCTAGAGTCTTTTTTTTTTTGACTCTAAATCATTTCTAAAGAATTGAAGGAAGTCATTTTTTGAAAAACATACAAGGCACATAATTACAAACAAAATATGCAATAAACAAATTAATCGCAAGTAGATTCTAATAACTACGTATCGTTTATTGTTAACAATCTTTCAGTTTTTCTTACAAGACTTACGTTAGGCAAGTCACTTATAAAAATTGAAATTGTTATTTAGGCCTTTGGTGCCATTACCAGAATCTCGTTGGGAGGGTTAATAACTTACCAAAGATGAATGTAATAAACCAATGTCTAATTTTAAAATTATCCTTAGTATCCAAGCATTGTCGACGTTGGTCGTACAATACTTTGCTACATTTTTTAAAATTATTAAGGTCCAATCAAATAAAATCCGGTCATGTTTCTTCCTTGAGGCTTCACATGACTATTTTATTAATGGACCTACAATGAAGTCCGCATGTTTAAAATTTAATTTCTTAATTTAGAAACCTCACTCATTCAATATTTTAAAATATAGGATTTTCATAAGCTTTGTTGAATGTAAAATTCATTGTTTAATTTCAAAATTATCTTTAATAGCTTAGTATTGTCGAGCGATGGACCATGCAATAATTTATTAAAATTTTGAAATTATTAAGGCACAATAAAATCCAATCATGATTATCCGGTCAGGCTTCACATGATTAAATTATTGATAGGCTTACGATGTGCTTAGAGGTTAAATTAATTTATTTAATTCAAATATACTTTCATGATTATTTAGGTCTAATTTAATAAAATCCATTCATGCTTATCTGGTGGGGCTTCGTATGATTATTTTATTAATGGTCCTACAGTGTGCTAGGAGGTTAAATTAATTTCTTAATTTAAATCTCCTCCCATTTAACATAAGAAACTTTTCAATTTCCTAAAATTGTTTACTTGAGAGTAACCTTTGTTTGATTTCAAAAGTATGCAAGCAAGCGCATCGATGAACGTGCATCACAGTGCTTATCGAAATTTTGAAATCATTAAGGTCCTAAAATCCAATCATGATAGGTAGCATGTGCTCCATACAATCACAATACATGATTATGGTATGCAGCGTGTATTAACACATGACCATTTTAGAAAACCCACAATTTACTCGCAGAATAAACAGTTTACTTAGGAAATTCTCTGTAATATTTGTCTTGATTTTTGTTATCCAAAATAATAAGTTTAATTATTAATCTAGATTTAAAAAAAATTAATAATTAATAATTATTTTTGAGAATACTATCAAAATCAAAATAATCTCATAGTAACTATCATACTAGTCGCTGAACACATAACAATTACTATGCTCATGTAATTAACAAGTTATGCAACAACATTACACCACATATTTCATATGGCATGTTATCACATCAAGCATGTTATCAATCATATAATTCATCCATTCATAAAAATAAAGCATTATAAATTAAACTTAAACCATGGTTTCTTAAAGAAAAATAAAATTACAAAATAAAATAAAATTCACATTTCTCCATCTTGTCCTTCCTTTTATTCTAAAGGCATCTGGTTCAAGCCCCTTGATGGTAACAATGGGCCCAAAATATCAAACTTTGGCGAGAAATCCTATCCTCTTTCTTGGAAAACCGTCACGTCCACTGTGCCGTCACCTGAACTCATCTCAGCACAAAACTCTAGGGAAAGGACCGCCATGAAGAGAGGAGAATGATGTCGCTGGAACCACCGAAAACCAAACCCGCAACTGTTGATTTAGTACTGGCAAGCGAGGCCCACGCCCAACCACTTCAGGCAGTGCGTCTAGGGCCTATGTTGCCTGTTTCGACCACTGTTCTTCTCGTATTTCTGTCCTTTATCACGTGATATGGTTGGTTTCTCAAATCAACCCCTGAAAAGTCACGGACACACCCAAACAGTGACAAACGTCCTTGTATTCGACTTCTCTTGGATCTTCTTTTCTTTACAATTTTGTAATACAATGAAAAATATACATAAATTGAAATAAAATCAAGAAGGAAACCTAATCATGTGAGATTAGCTTCCTTGTTACAACCCAAAAAAATACAGTGAGATCTCTACCATTTATTAAATATAAAAATCAAATAAATCATCGATTTTTAATGAAAAGAAATAAGGATACACATATCAATAAACATGGAACCCTGGGTGCTATATTTCATGAAGCAAAATTAATTACATGAATAATCGTAAATCAAAAACTAGATCCACATCTAAACACGCAATCCGGCTCTGATACTAATTGTAGGCGCAATTCGATTTGTGGAAGCGTTTAGACCATTGTGGTTTGGAATGCAAAGGATCATCATCATTTTATATTTACTTCTTGTAGCGCAGATCAGAAATGATCCTTCACGATCTGACTTGGTCAGCGTCCCATCACGAACAATCACCTTATAGATGCTGGCTTCCGTCAAAGTTTTCAAACTATCTCTCAAGAAGGAATAGGGCTGCTGTGTGAGCACTTTCTCACTATCAAGTAGATGACATTACCTCAGCCTTACCAACCATAAAGTGAAGACTTATAGGCCGTTGACTATAAATATAGAACATATATGTATTTTAAGATACCCTAACTCTAAGCTGAATGACCTCTAAATTTTTTGATTTCTTCTTACACACTAAACCTAATTGGACTTTAGAAAAAAGCTAAATTCAATAATTTCATGGAAACCTAGGATGCAGGGAGGGGCGAAAGCTTCCTTCGTGCTCCGGTAACGTAAAGCTAGATTTTTTAAGCAAAATTACGAGTCGTTTTAAAAAAATGAAGTGGTGGAAGAGTTGTCAATTTAGAAGCTCCAACTCGCATCGTAATCTTTATCTTTGAAGTTCAACATTTCATTAGTATTTTGAAACTTAAGTCTACCCCAAAACTTGTGTAGCACGCAGGAGAAAAGAGGAAGGGAAGTTGTCCTTGCGTTTGACTTGGACTATTTTTTTGGGTTATACAAAGGAATAATGAAGTTCTTAAGCATTCATGCTTTCAGCCATTAGATTAAATTTTTTGAGATGCGTGTCCTTTACTCCTTTTAACCTATGTACGTAGTTCACAGCTGCTTGTGACGTGCTCTGTATCCCTCTGCTTCACATAAAAACATCTTCAGGTCGTTCGAAACATTGGGTACAATATAATTTAAAATAAAATTATATAATAATAATGTTAAAATCAATTTTTTTTAGACTCTTCACGAAATATATCAGCATAGATGTTATATTTTTATTCACATAAAAACATCTTCAGGTACTATGATAATATAGGATACAATATAACTTAAAATAAAATTATATAATAATAATGTTAAATTCAATTTTTTTTAATCTCACTTATATCCAAGGCTCTAATTTTTTAGTAATGTGAGTCATTGGATACAAGTGGATCAATGATTAAGATTGAGTGTAAAATTTCTAACTCTTATACCGGTGTAAGAATATCCTGCCCGACAACAGTATAATAGATTTGTCTGCTTCACTACACAAGTATTGAAATCATTTTTGAATAGATAATCTTATATTAAATAAAATATGATATGATTATATAGAAAAATTATTACCATATAAAAAAATAAATAAAAACAAGAAAGAAAGGAAGAAAATATTAAAATATATAATTACAAAATTATATCTTGATTTACTTTTATATTATTAATTTTTTTTACATTTCCATATCATGTGTTTTATTTAATACACTCTATTTCTCTTTATGTTTCCTAGAATAAGTCAACTGGAAGATTCGACACCCTCCCTATGTGATTTTAAACTTCCAGACTTTCTAACATTGCGGTAGACCAGCTCAATTTGCCTTATCTCATCATAAGGCCCCAAACAGCATCTCAAAATTCTCGCACCAATAAAAATTGAATGTGGAAAAACCAAAACTCAAACAAAAAGCAGTGTCACTTTCACATTATTAATTGGATCTATGTGAACATAAAGAAAAAGACTGCAAGGAGCCAAGGACTAATTACATCTTGAATTATAATTTAATTATTATTATTATTATTATCCATCGGTTAATAAATAACTAATTCAATTCGAGTAGGGTAGATCATGGCAAAATTATCCTCATCAAGTTTTAACATAAAATTTATTGTAGGACATCATACACTTACTATATAACCAAATTTATATAATACTAACATTATTGTAAAAACACAAATCTTTAATTAGAGTTAACGTATTAATCTTTCATAATTTAACATTAATTATATATTGTAGAAGAAAAAATACAATAATTTATCTAATTATTGTAACATTCACTCATGTTGATATAAAAATTAAAAAAATATGCCAGAAGCATGTAAAATTATGTGAAAATGTTTGATGCGATATGTATAAGATAACGACACAATAACATTACTATTTTAAAGTAAGAAAGAAAAAATTGATGAGAGGAGAGAAAAAAAAAAAATTGATAAATAAATTAATACATGTGTTAATTTTTTTTTGAGTGAAAAAAACCACAATAGTGCGGAAGTATATTAAAAATTTCGTTTCCAAGGGTGAACAATTACTGCTATCCTATTTAATATTGTTCAGTGACTTTCGCTACGGAAGAAAATAATTTTTACTTGAAAATTATAATTATTGAAAATATGGTGAGAAAAAATCTTCTAGAAATGTTATTAAAATAATATTTAGTAGGTTAAAATATTATATGAAATTTTGATTAATTTTATGAATTGATGTTTGGTTAATAATAAAATATTAATTGGAATATGGAATGAATTTACTAAAACAACCCCACCTTCGTCATCAAAGACCCAACCATCAGTGTCCCATCTTCCAGCAAACCGATGCATCTTAAAACAAAATCTAAAATTCTTAATAATTATTCTTCTAAAATCAAAAATGGAAGTTTTTTTTTTCGACATAAATGGATCCATAAGAGAGCGACATCACCAAAACCGCAGCTTGTTCTTACTGTCCCAATTTCTTGCGATTGCATCAAAACCTCCCTCCCAAAAGCAAATAGTCTCTGACTATGCTTAAAGCTCAAACCATAACCACCACCACCAACCTTGCTGCTACCGCTGCTCCTTTTCCCCCTTTTGCTATCCTCGTTGCTTCCTTTGCTTATCCTCAAAATCGCTCTTTTCTTCTTCCTTCTTTTGATCCCACAAGCGTTGCAAAGTCACTACAAAAATCAAAAATAAAAATAAAAATAAGAATCAGATCAAGGATGGATTCTCATGCACACTCGTGTGATATCATGTGAGATCAAGGAAATGGAATCACCTTAGGTCCTGCGGGTCCACCCCCGGTGCCGCAATAACAGACACTGAAGAGAATACGGTTATAGTGTTTGTGATTGTGACTATGGAAGAAGAACAAAGAAGGAGAGAGAGAGAGAACGGGCATTTTTGTACGATAAAATTTTTTAATGCTTTCCCAGGTGGTTGAAAAAAAAAATACCATAGGTGACATAGTATTTTGGAAATCATAATAAAGATGAAATGATGGGAAAAAAAATTTCTGAGAATATTTTCACTTTGTTATAAGGGTATTCCCCAAAGTGAAAAACTCTACCCAACTCACCCTAAAGAAAAATAGCAAACATAATAAACTAAGCTAAAATATTATCTAACATTTGTATATCTGATTTCATACTCTCTCTCTTGTGATAAACATTTAGTATGACGGCAACATCTTAGCCTTGATTGTTTTTGTAGAGAAGAAGAGAAAAAGAAACTAAATAAATTTGACAGCGAATTGATTTACGAGAGTATAATATACAAAGAAACACTAATGAGTTTAGCTCATACCTAACATAAATCTTAATGAAATAAGAAAATATATAGATCTTTACAAATAACTAAAGATATTTTAAAGATATTTGACCATCAGTTTGAAGTGCTGGTAAAGAGACGATGTTGGAATGGACATCAGCAAAGGAAGAAAAATACACCAGCCCAGGAAGGGCTGGGAAAAGGATCGGCGGAGCCAGTGTAATTGGAATAATTCGTGGACCAGTCAACAATGGAGATAAATGCTCCCCCTGAATTGGAGGCCAAAATAAAGCCAAACAATGACAAAAATAAAACGAATACAAGTTAGATCAGACTTGAATAACACTGCAAACATATGTGAAAATAAAATAAAATTGCCAAATACAAGCTATAAAAGAAAATCAAAATAAAAATAATAAATCAACGAAGAAGAATAAAACATAGCCAGAAGAAACAAGATTCGATCGGAGAAGAAAAGGTGATGCCACCGGAGGAAAGAGACGTAGTCAGAACAATGACTTGATTTGGTTGCTGGAAAGAGAGAGAGAGATGGTTTTCTCATATTTTCCAGCATGGCAAAGACGGAGGTCTGGCAAACATATATAGGAAGACAAAGATGAAGCACGAACTTATCTATGGAGGTCCGACTGAAACGACATGCAACTAGTAGGGAGACGGCGTGCAAACACTAGCACGGCGGTCGCGGACGGCGACAACTACGCTGGTGGCAGCGGAAGCGGACGGAGGTCTAGACGGCTGGGTCGTTGGCGGTGACAGAGCACAACACTTGTAGCGGTGAAGGCAAGAACGAGAAGAAGAAATTAATTAAGAGAAGCAGAGAGAAAATAGGGAAAGGGAAAAGTTAGGAAAGTCAATCCCTCACCGTGGGTGATATCTCTCTACTACCATATTAAAATTATGAAAAAGAGAAATAAGAAAAGACGGACAAAGATTCCTCTCGTTAGACTCTGATACCATGTAGAGAAACAAGAGATGAAAGAAACATAAAATAAATTTATATATTAAATTGATTCAGGAGAGTACAATATATAAATAAACACTAATGAGCTTAGCTCATACTAACTTAAATCATAATGAAATAAGAAAATAGATCTTTACATAATATAAAAATATTGTTTGCAACAGTTTTTTTAGTCACCAAATGAAGTACTCTTGTCACGTTCAAAAGCACAATATATTAATCAATCAATAAATTGATATAAAAGTCACCCAGCTCTATGGGTGCAGGCGTGCAGCTTCACGCAAACACTCACACGGTTTCAATCTCAAACAAGTTTAAATTCACATTCTGTTGCGTGTTCTACGTTAAATCCTCGTGAACAAGACTAACGTGTATGACTCATTTTCTAAACATGAACTTACTGCTTTATTTATTTTAAAAATATCTTATCTTTCAAATAAATAAATTATGTAAGCAACAATTCAAATATACATATTTGAATAGAATAAATAAATAGAAATGAAACATAAAAGTCAACTGAAAATGAAGACAAGATGACTAATATATAACCTGTAGTCAACTAAGCACAAAATCGATGTGTGAAACGAACAATTCAAACAATCAAGAGATGGAAAGAGTTGCCTCCTCTTATTCTTAAGTGATAAGTTACTTATAAATATTTGAGATACATAGTCTCATATTAGTTGTATGTATAATTTTCATTTAACATGACACCCTTTGATTTGATGATTCTTCTACACACTTTTCGACTTTCTTGTGCTCTTAGCACAGGTAGGTTACACATAATTTTTTCCAACATACGGTGTGTTGAGATATATAGTCTCACATTGGTCGTATATACAACTAATGTGGAGTTTATAAGGCCTTGGGTACTCCCACCCTTTGAGCTAGCTTTTGGGGTGGTGTATCCCAAGGTTCTTTACAAGTATAATTAGACTAAATAGATTTTAAGAAACATTTTTATAATGAATCTTTTTTATAATGAAGAAAAAAGCTAAAAATTAAAAATTACTAGGAGGAGCTTTTTTAAAAACTCTTATCTTATTTTCTTGAATTGTGTGTTATTTTAAAATAAAATAAAGAGCTAAAGAGATATAGAGAGAGATAATTTTCTTGAAATATGTAGTTTTAAGCTAAATTTTGTATATAATTAACAAACAGCGTTTAATTTTATTTTTTTTTTCAACTTTATCTCATAAGTAGCTTTAGCTTTAAAGTGAGTTATGTTCCGGTAATAATAATTTCATTGTCAAGTGGGAAATTTCGGGATATTTAAATTCGGTTGATTCCATCCATTGAATTGATGGAACACACATGAAACCATACTATACTCCAAACTTCAACTTATATATTTAACTCCCTGTAATTATGGCCAGACATTAACGTAAAATGGCCATTCTTCCTATTATCCTTCTTGTTGCCAACCTACTTTCCTTCTTCTTTAAAATTTCTGATGCAACAGATACCATTACCCAGTTTCAGTCACTTCCAGATGGCAAGACCTTGGTTTCAAACGATGGAAGCTTTGAGTTGGGTTTCTTCAGTCCAGGTAGTTCCACAAACCGCTACGTTGGAATATGGTACAAAAATATCCCATTTAGAACTGTTGTTTGGGTTGCCAACCGTGACAATCCAATCAAAGACATCTCCAGCATGTTGATCATAAGCACAGAGGGAAACCTTGTTCTTCTCAACCAGAATAACACTGTTATTTGGTCAACAAATGCAACAACAAAGGGGTTAGGTGTCATAGCACAACTCTTAGATTCTGGCAACTTGGTTGTAACAGATGATCAAAAAGATAAAAGTCCTCAAAACTACTTGTGGCAGAGTTTTGACTACCCATGTGATACATTATTGCCAGGAATGAAGTTAGGATGGGACTTCAAAACTGGCCTTAATAGGCGTTTAAGTGCTTGGAAGAACTGGGATGATCCATCTTTTGGAGACTTTACATGGGGTTTGGTACCTACCAATAACCCTGAAGATGTGATGTGGAAAGGCTCTGAAGAGTATTCCAGAAGTGGTCCTTCTGATGGCATTCATTTCAGCGGTTCACCATCATTGATGTTCAATTCAGTTGTCAATTACACGTACGTGTCCAATAAGGGAGAATTGTATTTGACATATAACCTCAATGATAAGTCGGTGATTTCAAGAATTGTCATGAACCAAACAACTTATACTCGTCAGCGCTTAACATGGAGTGATGTCACTCAAACATGGAGGATGTCTTCGACTGTGCCAACTGATTACTGTGACAACTATAATGTTTGTGGGGCGTTTGGGGACTGTGTCATTGGTGAGTCCCCTATTTGCAGGTGTATAAATGGGTTCAAGCCAAAATCACCCTACAATTGGACCCAAATGGATTGGACTCAAGGATGCGCGCAAAACAAAACATGGAGCTGCAGGGTGAAGGGCAGAGATGGTTTCGTCAGATTCAGTAACATGAAGGGTCCTGACACTAAAAGATCATGGGTAAATGAAAGTATGACACTTGATGAATGCAAGAACAAATGCAGGGAAAACTGTTCCTGTTCTGCTTTTGCAAATTCAGATATCAGGGGAGAAGGTAGTGGCTGTGCCATTTGGTTTGGTGATCTGATAGATCTAAGACAGATGGCAAATGGTGGACTAGATCTCTATATTAGATCGGCGGTGTTGGATACAGGTATACACGAGCTTCTATTTTGATTTCATACAATGTTAACTGTCATAAAATTATACTTTAGGATATTCTTACTACCAAATTTTTTATTACAAACTTACTACCAATCTAATCATCATTGGATCAAGGAGAGAGGATGCTAAAAAATTTATGAAGAGAGAGAAAATGTAAATCCAAGGATGATTAGATAGGTAATAAATTGATAATAGAAAATTTTGGTAGTAACAATATCCTTCTTAAAAAATATAATATGAAATGATCGATCAGTTTTTAAGTTTTTGGGTTCAAATAATTTTATTGAAGTCTTCGTACCCGAATGGTCACAAATTCGACAACACCGGTAAGAGGGTCGGTGTATTATTCAATGAGTTCTTGTGTAACAGGAGGAGTTAGTGAAATATAATATAAAACAATATAAGATGTTAAACTTTTTGGTTGAAATGTTTGTTTAAAGTAATAGTACACAATTCTTCTCGATACTCATCGTGCTTCACGCATTGAATACTTGTTTCACTTTTTCTGTGAAGAAGATCAAGATGGAAAAGATGATTCAAAGAAAAAGGTGGTTGTGATTGCAAGCACCGTTTCATCCATTGTCGCGATACTTTTAATTTTTACTTTCATTTATTGGAGGAGCAAAACAAAAATCAAAGGTATGTCTTCTTAATCTATAGTGACTGGTTTTTAAAAAGATTTTCATACTATTTTCATTGAAGAATCAACGTCAACATTACCTTTATCTCAAATTAATTGGAATCGGTGGTAGATGAACACACATGAAAGATATAAACAGTTGAAAAAAATATAAAATAAAATAAAATAAAAAATAATAAAAATAATATATATATATATATATATATATATATATATATATATATATATATAAGTAAAAAAGACAGGGACAAGAAGAAGTGGGGGAAATGAAGGGGAAAAGGACTAAAAATGGACCATCTGGAACATAGGAATAACAACGGGTTTAAACCTCGACCATACTTATAACTTTTCTCCATTCCGTTCTAAGACATACCATCCGTCAATCTATATCTCACTCCATTAAATCTTGTTTTACTACATTTCCCTAAGTAAGTTTCGGTCGACCTCTGCCTCTTTTTGTGTTGAGCTCTTGGTAACAAACTTATGATCTTACGGGAGCATCCAGGGGCCTTCTCATCACGTGCCCAAACCACCTTAATCTATGTCCTCTCATCTTCTCGGCTACCGGTACTACTCCGACCTTTCGTCGAATATCTTCATTTCTTATCTTATCCATCCTTGTGTAACCACACATCCACCTTAACATCCCCATCTCTGCTACTCCCATCTTATGCTCATGTTGCCTATGTGTTGGCCAGCATTTCGCTCCATATAACATTGCCGGTCTTACTGCTGTTTTATAGAATTTTCCTTTTAACTTAAGGGGGATTTTGCGGTCACACAAAAACCCAGATGCACTGCGCCATTTCATCCACCCTGCTCTGATTTTGTGATTTACATCCTCATCAATCTCTCCACCTTTTTGTAAAATGGAGCCCAAGTATTTAAAAGCATCTTTTTTGGGTACCTCTTGACCACTTAAATGCACGAGCTCTTGGTCCCCATCTCGTACCAGAGAAAACTCACACTTTAGATACTCAGTCTTGCTTCGACTTAAAGTGAATCCTTTAGATTCCAATGTGCTTCTCCACAATTCAAGTTTTCTATTAACACCCTCTTTGCTCTCATCAATAAGCACAACATCGTTTGCAAAAAGCATACACCATGGCACTTCCTCTTGAATATCTTTTGTTAGTTCATCCATAACTAAGGCAAAGAGATAAGGACTTAGAGCCGACCCTTGGTGTACACCAACCGTGATAGGAAAATAACTTGATGTTCCGTTACAAGCTTTTACACATGTAGTAGCCCCATCATACATATCCTGGATTGCCTTTACATACTTTGATGGAACCTTTTTCTTCTCCATAACCCACCATAAAACTTTCCTTGGAACCCTATCGTATGCTTTCTCAAGGTCTATGAACACCATATGCAAGTCCTTCTTCTTTTCTCGGTATCTTTCCATAAGTTGTCGCATCAAGAAAATGGCTTCCATGGTACATCTTCCTGGCACAAATCCAAATTGATTTACAGAAACCTTGGTATCTCTCCTCAAGTGATGTTCAATAACCCTCTCCTACAACTTCATAGTATGACTCATTAGCTTAATGCCTCTATAGTTTGAACAATTCTGTATATCTCCCTTGTTTTTGTAGATAGGCACAATCATACTTTTACTCCAAGCATCAGACATCTTATTTGTCTGGAGAATCTTATTGAAAAGATTGGTCAACCATTTTATTGCCACATCCCCTAGGCCTCTCAACACTTCAATTAGGTCACCATCAGGCCCTAAGGCTTTATTAGTCTTCATCCTTTTTAAAGCCTCCTTAACTTCATGTGTATTAATTCTGCGTACAAATCTTCTATTCATATCATCATACGCGTCCTCCAAGTCCACCTCGCTTGTATCTCCATCCCCATTAAACAACTTGTTGAAGTAGTTCAACCATCTTTCATTTACATCTTCATCTCTCACCAGAAGTTTTTGATTTTCATCCTTGATGCATCTAACTTGGGTGAGGTCTTTACTTTTCTTATCCCTTATCTTTGCAAGTTTATAAATACCTCTTTCACCCTCCTTGCTCCCAAGATTTTTATACAACTCGTCGAAAACCTTGCCTCTAGCTTCTTGCACTGCTTTCTTTGCATATTTTCTCGCCAATCTAAACTTTTGCAAGTTCTCTTCACTGGGACTTTTATGCAAAGATCTAAAGCACTCCTTCTTATGTTTAATTGCCTCTTGCACCTCTCCATTCCACCACCATGTTTCCTTTGCATGAAATCCATTTCCTTTACTTTCTCCCAACACCCTCCTTCCTAAATTTTGAACACATTAGCCATCTCATTCCATATTGCATTTACTTCTCCATCAAACTCCCAAGGTCCATCGTGCAACATTCTTTCATTGAACTCTCTCTCTTTTCCCTCCTTAAGCTTCCACCACCTTATCCTTGGGTTCTGAGCCCTATTCTTCATTGTAAGTACTTTGTTGAACCGAAAATCTAAGACTACCAGCTTATGTTGCGTAGCGACACACTCTCCAGTTAGACCTTACAGTCGACACAAGAATCTCTATCGTCTCTTCTAGCCAGGAAGAAATCAATCTGACTACGATTTTGGCCACTATGATAAGTGATTAGGTGTGACTCCCTTTTTTGAAAAAAGGTGTTCACTAACATCAAATCGTAGGCTAGTGCAACTTTCAAGATATCTTCTCCAATCTCGTTTCTCGTCCCATAACCAAAACCTCCATGGATTCTATCAAAACCTCCATTACTTTTACCAACATGACCATTTAGATCTCCTCCTAAGAAAATCTTCTCCTCTCGAGGTATTCCCCTCAAAACCTCCTCCAAGTCTTCCCAAAAATGGCTTTTGTCAGTTGGTTGCAATCCAACTTGGGGTGCATACACACTGAGGATATTCAGGATTAAATCAACAACAACAAGCTTAACCAGAATAATCCCGTCTCCTTTCCTTTTGACGTCCACAACTTTATCTCTGAAAATTTTATCGATCATAATTCCAACACCATTTCGACTCTTGTTAGTACTAGTGTACCATAACTTAAAACCAGTTCCATCCACTTCCTTGTCCTTTTCTGCAGCCCACTTAGTTTCTCGCAAACAAACAATATTCACTTTCCTTCTAGCAAAAACATCTGCCAACTCCCTCAATTTACCCGTTAAGGTTCTTATGTTCCAGCTGTCCAATCTCATCCTTAACCCCTGGGCTGTGCTTGCCTGCCACGCTCGCCCATCTGCGTGTTGGGACCCTAACATACTTCTCACCAAATCCGGGTGAAGACCTAGCGCCTTGCCATGGGGCAAGGACCCTAGCCCACTTCTCACTACACCCCGGGCACGATGCAGCGCCTTGCCTTGTGGCAAGGACCCTAGCCCATTTTTCGCTACACCCGGCGCCCGATGCAACGCGTAGCTATGAAGGGTATGCCCCAACGAAAAATCATATAGGTTCATCACATAAAAATATAGCTGTTTCTTACGCCCGGTTCGCAAACTTGATGCCAACCCTCCTCCTTTATCTTGGCTTGGGACAGACCATGCATGCAAGCATACATGGGCGGAGTTTTTCATTGAAGAATGAAGAGCAAATATATATTTGGAATGGCCACATGAAGTCACAAAACGAGGTTACTACTGCGATAAATTGAGTCATTTCCTGAGGGAAGCTTGCTTTCATAATCTTCATATATATTATTTTTGGGAAATATTTAATGGCTTTAATGTTCCTAAAGTGTGTGAATAAGTTATATACATTTGCTCTCAAAACGATATTGTTTTGGATTGAAAAATTAAAAAATTATAATGAAAAGACTACTATAACCCTAGAATAAATTATAATTACAAAAATACCTTAATTTCCGCCTCAAAACGACATCATTTTGGGATCAATGTAGATAAGTTATCTACATTGATTGTAGAAAAAGCATACCCATATTTAATTTTTATAATCATATAACCATTAATGGGGCAAAGGCCAGTAATGGGGGAAGTACATCGTGCGGAGAAGTGATCAAAAATAGTGATGGCATTTGGCAGTTAGGCTTTACTAAGAGGTTGGGGTATGAAACTATTCTTCGAGCTGAGCTTTGGGGTGCTTTTATGGGTCTTCAGCTGGCTTGGGAGAAAGGTTACAAAAATATTTATCTTGAAGGTGATTCCAAAGATGCTTTACAGTTGTTTCAGAATTATGAAGAAGGGCATTCGTTAAAATTAAGGAGATTCTTAGTTGGCCTTGGGTTGTTAGAGTTCAACATGTTTTGAGGGAAAGTAATTAAGTTTCTAATTGGCTTACGATGAAACATAGTTTGCTTGAAGGGGAAATGCAGACGTTTATTAATCCACCTTTAGGATGTAGTTTACTGGTCCGAAATGATCAGAGGGGATAGCCTACCCCAGGTTTGCTTAATTCTATTTGTTTGTGTTTTATTTTCTGATGTATTTCTAAAAAAAAATCATATAACCATTTCCTCCCCCTTCCCCACCCTTTGATAAAATGATCGGCATTTTAAAAAATATTACAATAACTCTTACAATTAAAAATTGAATACTGGCTATAAAAAAAATTGAATACATAATTTCGAAAAGAAAAAAACCGAATACATAATTTATCAATAATTCTAAGCCAAGCTAAACCTCTTCATCTTCCCTCCCCAGCAGTAAAGAGAAAAAAAAATACTGATATTTAAAAATATTATCTTCGTCCTTACCCTAGCAAGACGAAATCTTGTGCAACAACATTTATCCTTTTTATAATTACTCTTTTAATTAAGATTTGGATACTTAATTTATCATAAATTTCTAAGTAGGCTTAACTATGTTTTGTTTTAGGGAAAATATAATCTCTTCTGGCTGGAGAATGAATTTTTCTCGTGCACATACAATCAAAAGTTGTGTCATCATCTTATTATTATTATTATTATTATTATTATTAGGGTTTTATAATCTCTCATGTTAGTGGAGACATAAAACTTTTTTTTGTAGAGATAAAAAATATGTGGGACCCATGTGTTATAAAAAATTATATGTAGGACCGATGTCAGTACGGAAATTGAAGGGTGTGTAGGAAAATTTGAATTCTCATGAAGGAATGAGAATTATAAAACCTTATTATTATTATTATTATTCTTATTATTATTATTATTATTATTGATCTCATGATATTTGTGTCTGATATAGAAAGTCTCTCCTGTTAGTGGTAAGACATAAAACCCTTTTTTTTATCCCTACAAATATGCTAAGTTTTAATTTTAAACCTTATAAATTTTGTGTTTTAACTGGTGTTTCTTATTTTATAAAAATAAGTATTTCCGTTCCTCACCGTTACAAAGCCATAGGTCTGCTAAATATTAACATGTCACTGATAGTGAGCTGGGAATCTATTTGACAGCCGGGATGAATAAATCTTTACTGTATTCAATATAGGGAAAAATATTTATCATTTTAAATGACACAACTTATATCCTTTCACTCTCACGAAGAGGTGAGACTCACACCTTTATTTTTTTTGTCAACTCTCTCTCCTCCTTTATCTATCTCTTTCTCTCTCTTAAAATGACACAACTTTACATCCTTTAAAATGACACACACTTTTTCCTTCAATATATCTGTTCAATCATTTTGTGATACATGAATAAAAAATATCACAATATTTATTTTGTTTAGATGATATAATATTTTTTTGTCCACATGTCTTAAAATGAATAAGCAGATGCACTAAAGATTTTTTTCTATAACAATAGAATGGCCAAAGGAACATTAATCAAAGTGCCATTATTTGGCAAATATTTTACCCAAATGTCACGCAAACAATACGTTTTACCAGACTGTTACACGATAAAGTTTACTACCAATAGTAGCAAACTTGGTCCAGTCAGCTTTTCCTGCAAAAGTGGGTCACACGTCAAAGTTTGCTACCACTGGTAGCGAACTTGACCAAGTCAGCTTTTCTTGCGAAAGTAGTAACGATCTTGGTACGTTATGTGGCACACAAATAATGTCACATGTAATGAAATCATTGGCGATGAAGTTCGCTACCAGTGATAGAGAACTTTGACACGTGACAATCTGGTAAAAAATACTATTTGCATGACATTCGAATAAAAAATTTGTCAAGCAGGGGCACTTTGGTCGATGTTCCATGGCCAAAAGAAATCACTTAAAAAAAATAAAAAATAAGAAAAAAAAACACAAATCGAAACTCAAATTTTAGAGAGATTAAACCAACATTTAATATATTTGTAAGAAGTAAAAAAATATTAAACCTCTTTTTTTTGATACATTGATGGGAATTAAGGGTTTTATAAGAGTTATGTTGTAGGAAAAGTGATTGTGTTATGTTATAGAGATTCGTTTTGCGTGCCCGAGTTTTTTTTTGCTGCAGACCCCTCAAAATATTGTGAGTGTAGGAAATTTTTTGTGGTTATGTTAAATGATAGATGATAAACCCGGGCATTAAACACATAATCAAATACAACCTACCAAAACCCCTCATCGTAGGACCAGCCCTATTTACTTAAATATTTAAACCTTTAAGTATTGTAACATCCTCGTCTCAAGCCGGTTCATTTAACACAAATATGATACTAAACATGAACAGCGGAAGACTTAACTTACGAAAATACGAAATAACCTTTTCTTTTTCCTTTTATCCTTTTCACATGATATATAATATTGCATACTTTCTCCTAATTTACTTTTCATTTGACGGAGATGAAAATCGGATAGAGTAACAGCTTTAAACCGGACAAATGAGGATTTCTGAATCCCACTCTCAAGGTATCTTGATAAACAATTTATACAATCTATGATTTCATAAATACCAAATATCTATCACAGATCACATACCCATTCATGGGCGCATGCATATCTTAGCTCCGTGCCACTAAATCTAACAACATGCATAACCAACAGATACACATATCTGAATACTACATAATCATGTAAGCATGCGTGAATACACAATTGTACATGCATCAAAATGAAAAAACATTTACAAGACATATACAGGCATATGCAAGTAACAAATCAGATATCATAATACCAAAATAATGAAATACTAAAGCAACATAAATGCACTCCAAAGTATCAGTAGCCTACAACTACTCAAAATCTGGTCTGTCATAGCACCTCTAGCCACGGGTCGTGTCCTTGCCCCGTAAGGGCTCACCGGGAATCTGAACACCTGAAATGATGTCCCCAAACGGGGTGAGATAACAAATCTCAATAAGCTCCAGGTTTATAGAGAATTCTCCATACCCTGAGCCCACTCCTGCATGAAAGTCAGATACAAAGTATGCAAAACATCGTATAACAGATATCATAACTGAACAAAATATATACACATATCTTATCAAAGGTTACACTGTCACTCTAAAGGGAGGACCCCAAGCAAAAATCAACGCACGTGTTCCCAAGGGAGGACCCGGAGCGGAACCAGACACATATCAGAGGTATATACTGTCAGTCCCAAGGGAGAACCCCAAGCAGACATCAGTGCATGTAGAATTAATGGCCAAAGATCATTATAAAAATCATATATGAACAAAACACATCATATTATCATATAGCTCTATATGAATGCATCTATACAAAGTATCAAATACAATCATACAATCCAACCATAGTCCACTAACCATGGAGGAGCGCACAATTAGGAATAGACTCCTTAAATATAAAACTTACCTCTTGGAACTTTACCAATTTGCTTACTTGTAGCACATGTTACTTATCTAGCTCCAAAGGAATCCAAATGTTCACAGTCCCTAGGCACAACTAGAGAAGGAATTGAAAACAAAACTCAATAAAATGATACAATTTCATGTAATTACAAGACATACGCTTTATCGTTTACTTTCATTTCTTCACACTTATGCCAATCATATGCCAATCCACAAGTCAAGACCATAATTTCTTATACTCGTTTGTCAGACTATTTAAGGACGATTACTTGCACCACAAGCAACCACATGGCTTCAAACTTAGATAGTGTCTTAGAATGACCCAACCAAGCTCCTAAAATACCCTTTACAATTTTTAACAATTCCTAGCCTCACAAACTCCCACATGGCTGAGTCCAAGATTAAGGGGTAGATAGGAATCTTCATATACTCATTTCACACAACCAATGGTTCCTAAGTTATCTAGGCATCCCCTTAACAATTTAAGCACGACATAGGCTTATTTTTCCTTCACAAGGCCGGGGTATCCATACAAAGGAACAAAGATGTCTTTCATTATTTCTTAAGCCATTTTACTTCATAATCATACTAATTCCATGCCTTTGAACCTCAACACATCATCAAAATAAATTTTAACATTATCAATCCCTAAATAACCCTATAGGCCGAAGCATTAAAGGAAAGTTTCACAAGGGTTTTTATTTTTATTTACAATATCAATTCAACACTTGAATCTCAACATCCATACACACACAACCTACACGAATTTTGCAATTTAATTTTTGCACACCAAAACCCTTTTAGAACACCATGGCCGAACCTAATAGGAGAGGGTGCAAGGGACTTTTTCAAAATTTCAACTCATATTCATGCTTATCTCATATTATAACTTCATAAACAACACTAATTTATCATCAATTTCAAACTTCAAACTCAATAGTTTACCACCTCAAAGTGCTCATATTATTCAAAACTTAAATCATGAAATTCAAACCATTGGAATGAGGATTTCTTATCTCAAATCACTTATACAAAGTCCAAAGAACAAAACCCAAGCTTAGCTCCACAAAAAAAAAAACACAATTTCCCTCTTGAATGAATAGTGACCAAAAAAATGGAGAAGAAGAGAACTCTTCACACAAGCACTTTCAGCCCAAACAAAGTGGTGGAAATGATTCTTTAGGTGATTTACTATCAATTTCGTGTAATGCACTTTTGGATTTGGTTGATTTTGGAGGGAGAAATCAAAGGAAAAAGAAATGAAAACCTTAAGCCCCTCTAATGGTGGAACTCGGCCAGGAGAGAGAGAGAGAGAGAGAGAGAGACAAGAAGGCTGTAGATGTGAATATTGACCTTTTGTAAGGAACTAAGTTTATAATGACATGTGGTCTTTTAACGATTGTTTTCCTCTCACTTAATTTCACTTAAATTGACCCGTCACTAACTGAAAGCTACAGACATAATTTTATTTTTCTGAACTCATTTACATTAATCTTTATTTCCCAAGGAACAATATTAACAATTCACAATAGGGCTTCTGCACCATTTTTGATGAAATGCACTGTGAATCACTAATCGTGCACTATTTACACACGAAACTGTAAAACTTATAAACTTAACACTTTTAGTCTAAACATGACTTGCTTGTCATATATTTATTTTCTTATTCTTATTACATCAATTATTTAGTTCTGGACCGGTTGCTTAAACAGCGGTACAAAATACCCGACAGAAATACTATTCATAAGATTTTCACGGAAAGTGCCAGACTATACAATTTTTCGGTTTGAACTCATATTTGGCATTAAAATCTCCAAATTCGGTCTCTAACCCCATTTTCTCATTTCCAAGCTCTATTGGTTGTTACACAACAATGCAAAATACCCGACAAAAGGCATTATTCATGACATAGTCACGATTACAATCAAATTACTAGAAATCACGCTTGGAATCTAATTATGACCTTTAAATCCTTAATTTAAATCCCTAATTAAGATTTATCAGTTGGAGGTCATTATAAGTATCTTAAAAAGCAACTTTCTTAGCATAAGGTAACAGATAACTTTGCTCATTCTAATTGTTTGTGTGAAAACAGAGATCATCACATGCACAAAAGAAAAGAACAACGAAAGCAAACAAGAAGACCTTGAGGTACCTTTGTTTGAATTTGCTTCAATAGCACATGCCACAGATCACTTCTCAAATCACAAGAAGCTTGGCGAAGGAGGTTTTGGGCCTGTATATAAGGTAAGTGTGCAACATACCTCTTAAGAATTAATATTAATATTAATATTAAAAAGTTAAGAAACACGTCATTATATTATTATTGTTTATTAGAATATCTTAAACTATCTTACATGATTTTTTTATTGTATTTTGTCTTTTGTATACTTTCGCATCATTTGACATTACATATATAGCTATTAAATTTATAAAAGATTATTGAGAGTCATATTTCTTTCCTTTTCTCCCTTTCTAGCAAATCCCTTTGATTTCAACAATTAAGAAATGACAAAGCAAAAGATTTGTTATTAATTTAACTTTCCTAACAAATGTGATGCTTTTAGGGAACACTGCCAGATGGACAAGAGATTGCTGTCAAGAGGCTTTCACAAACATCAGGACAAGGATTGAAAGAATTTAAGAATGAGGTTATATTATGCGCCAAGCTTCAACACCGGAATCTTGTTAAAGTTCTTGGATGTTGCATTCAAGAAGATGAGAAATTGCTCATATACGAATTCATGGCCAACAAAAGCCTAGATTTCTTTCTTTTCGGTTAGTATCTTTAGATAAGCTAGTTGTTAAGTGAATGTAGAATTTTATTTTGTTCTTATGGTTTTTGCAAGATTAGATGATGATAACCTTCAAATTTGACAGATTCTGCTCAAAGTAAACTTCTAGACTGGCCTAAGCGCTTCTACATTATAAATGGAATTGCTCGGGGACTACTTTATCTTCATCAAGACTCGAGATTAAGGATCATACATAGGGATCTTAAGCCAAGTAATATTTTATTAGACAATGAGATGAGCCCAAAAATTTCAGATTTTGGCTTAGCCCGAATGTGTGGAGGTGATCAAATTGGAGGGAATACTAGCAAAGTTGCTGGCACACAGTATGTATCTTTATTCATGCTAAATTAATTCTTTTTACACAATAATATAAACATCAAATTAACTCTCTTTGGGATCCTTCCAGTGGTTACATGGCACCTGAATATGCTTTTGATGGGATATTTTCCATCAAATCTGATGTTTTTAGCTTCGGCATATTATTGCTAGAGATAGTAAGTGGCAAGAAAAACAATGGGCTCTCTTATCCGAACCACGACCATAATCTTATTGGGCATGTGAGTAACATAAAATGAATTTACTTTTCTTATAATGAAATGGAAAATGACAATTATTTCAAAATGTTGTAGGCATGGAAAATGTGGAAAGAGGGCACTCCAATGCAATTGATTGATGCTTCTTTGGAGGACTCGTGTATTCTATATGAAGTATTACGGTGTATTCACATTGGTCTTCTATGCGTGCAACATCATCCTAATGATAGGCCAGGTATGGCATCTGTGGTTGTGATGTTAAGCAACGAGAATGTTTTGCCTCAACCGAAGGAGCCTCGTTTCTTACTAGAAACAGTGTCAGCTAAAGGAGCATTTTATTTTGGGAACCAGACACCATCTTCGATTAATGAAGTAACTATCTCCATGTTGAATGCCAGATAGACAAAATTATTTTATTGTTTAACTACACATGGAGTTATTTTTTTTGTACGTGTTCCAAATTAGTTTTTTTTAGTTGATTGTATATTTGTGTTAGGTACCAATTTTCTTATTCTAGTTTTATGTTGATAAACGACGTACAAATTATTGACTGATAATGTATTATTTGGTTAATTGGTTAATAATAAATTTATATTGTAATTAACTATTACCCTATCAACCAAACAACATATGTTGTTATTTAATTAATAAAAAAATTTGTACATAAGTAATTCATGTAAAAACCGTGTAATGATATCCGCTATACTCTGTATCTGACCTTTTATGCAAGAAGTGATCTCATGGGCGGAGACTACTCTATAAATTATGAGTTTACTAAGATAGTTGTATATCACCCCTTTTGGGGATATGTTTTAGGTGATCCAACAGTTGCAGGAGAGCCCTCCAATGGCAAGGGGCTTGCACAGGACTAGATATCTCAGCTACGTAGGATTTTGATATGATATTTTGGGATGATTGTACATATATTTTGTAGCATATAACATATGATCATGCATATGTATAGTCTGATGTTTGTATATGATTTGAGACGTATATGTATATGATGTTTACAGTTGTACGTTTATAGTTCTTTTATCTATAAGTATGTAGGTCTATTATGGTTAAGTATGAGAGAATTAGCACGAAGCCAAATCCTGTATAAATCAAAGGATGGATAGTGATATATGTCTGGACTTTTCTGAGTTTCAGGATTAAGCAAGATGTGGAATTTTATCTTTGGTTAGTCCAATTTATAGTCATTATGTTTTCCGTGAGAATCTATTCGAAATAATACATGTTATCATATTCGGATAGTCTTTGACTGTTAATTATGGTCACATGATTGATGTGGACTGTCGAGCCCACGCAAATTACCAAGCTTTAGGTTTGTAGTGATAGGGCAACTGGATCGTCTCCTAAAGAACATGCTATAAATCAAAAATGCTCTGTAAAAATAGAATATAAAAGGGAATGGGGATTTTGTTGATTTGAAATTTAAATAAGAACATATTGAAATTGGGATTTAAAAATTAGAATTTAAAGCAATCAATCTAAGGAATTTGGTTTCATTGATTTATTTCTCCATTAGATAAAAAAAATTATCAATTTGTGATTAACCCCAATTGAATTCAGAATCCTCAAATTCAATTGGAAACCCTCTCTAGACTATCGCCTAGCGTTTGGTTGAATATAATATTTTAACTATGCAATCGCAGTAGTTTTAACCTGTTCAACTTACGTTCATCGGGTTAATTAATCTGACCATTAAATATAATGATCAATTTTCCTTTATAGAATGCAATCGCATTATTCAGTTTGAATACCTACAATCGCATGACATTCAACCTGAATTGGGAAAAAATATGATTAAAAATTTAAAATAGATCCTCCGAAATAAACTAATGAACCTTTGATTATTAGATTGATTAAAGGTGTTTAGCCTAGCATTGTGAGGTTAAACATCGTTCAAAATAAAATAAAAGGAGAAGAAGAAGATGAAGAGAAAAGAGTGCAAAATTTCGAATTTCAAACAAAAACTCAAACAATCATCTAACTCCAAATCTGATTGCCGAAGTGTTTCCTAAAGTTTCCCTTAAATAACCCACATATAGAACGGGTTAGGGTTCCATCACTTCGGCCCATACATAAAATAAAAACTTAATAAAAAAATATTAAAACATGGCCTTGGGCCCTAAACACATTGGGTTCTAATTTAATTTACAAGTTCAAACGTCAAAATAAATTTCCAACAAAACACGTCCATCTTGGGCTCAGGTTTCAACCATGTTCTCGTCCGAATTGGGCTTCAGTGGCTGAAATAGCGATTGTATCCCTTTTTGTTAGCTGCAAAACACAACAAGAAATGAGTCAATCAGATATCTGTAGAGTGAGATGTGGCCAAAATATGAAAGTAGTGTAATTTTGGAAAATTCTGACAAAAAATCAATTAAACCAATTAAAATCTAGAGTTCTAATTTGACCCAAAAGATCTTTATTTAACTTAAATTAATCCTAAAAATATTAACCAAGAGTAATAAATAAGTGTAACAAAATATACGTTATAAAATTCCCCCACACTTATCTTTTTGCACTCCTGGGCAAAAACTAAAACAGTAAGCAAAGACCAAGATGAACCAATCCTTTCTAACAATTACCAAGCATACAGAAAATACACAAAGATCACAAGTCTCCAACCAATAAACCATTCAGGACCTAAATTCCCTAATCTCAAATCACAACACCTGCTTATTTCAACTGCACATTCCAATTACAGAAAATGGTTCCTTACAGGATGCTCTCAAATTCTTTTTTAGTTTATCAGGTAATCAGTGTACCACTCAAATCTACTCAAGAAAATCATTCTACCATAAGCTTGCTCAAGTTCTACTTCTCCACTTCTACTAACACATGCATGCACAAATCAAGAGGGCTTTATGCAGCGTTGTGATGGGGCTGAGGTGAATGTATAGATGAAATATGGAAAAGAAAGTTAAACACCCTAGAAATCTACAAGAGCAAAAGTCAAGAACTACACTAAGAAAATAAAAACAAAGATAATGAAAAGATAGAAATCTACAAAGGCTTTATTATTATTTTTTTTTTAATTAATACAGTCAGAACACATAGTGGAAATGAATCAGATGATCACCCCCCACACTTAAACTTTTGCATGTCTTGGGCAAACCCCCACACTTAAACACAACATCACAGTGAAACCAATGCTCACTAAATCTCCAGGGCGAGGAATTAATTGGTTTTTCACTTAGGCTTGTAATGTGGCATAAGAAACAAAGGATATAAAGGCTCAAAGAGGCTCACCAAAGGATAATAATGTAAGGGATGACTATTTGGCTGAAGTGGGTAAAAAAAATGAATGCCTCAATCATATTCATGCATGTAAGTGGAAAAAGCAGTTTAAAAAAGAACCAGAGCAAGTTCTAGAGAACAAAGATCAAGAGTTGAAGCACACAAAAAGAAAGAATGGCCAGAAGATGTATGCTATGTATACAGGCTCAAAACCTCACAAGGGTCAACCAAATCATGCAATCAATAGCACAATATCAATGAACAAGTATTGTAATCCAAGAATCGAGATCAGAGCCTAACAAACTATGCTATCAAACAATGTGATATAAGTCTACTCCATGTACCACGCAATAATTACCAGAAAGAAGAAAAAAAAACTACCTATGAAAATCAAAAACTAAAAGAAAGAAAAGAAAAGAAAATGTAAATAACAGAAAGAAAAGAAAAGAGGGAAGAGAACTCCCTAAGGAGAATAAACAGCATCAAGCAGCCTAATCTCTGCTTCCACCTTTGTATCCTCAGACTATTGTCGTGTTCCTCCATAGAAGGGCTTCAGACGATGCCCATTCACCGTAAATGTGCTCCCGGTCTGTTTGTCTTTTAATTCATCTGCAACATAAGGAAATACATTAGTAATAACAAATGCACCAGCCTATCTTGATCTAAGCTTACCAGGCATGAACATAAGATGAGAATTAAACAGTAGAACATTCTGGCCAACTAAAAACTATTTTCTCAGAATCTGCTTGTCATGGAATGCCTTTGTTTTCTCTTTATATATCTTGGAACTCTCATAAGCATCCAATCTCAGCTCTTTTGATTCTTGCAGCTATAGTTTCCTCTCCACTCCTGACTGGATGAGATCCAAGTTACATTGCTTCACAGCCCAATATGCTTGATGCTCCAACTCTACTGGAAGATTACATGCTTTTCCATAAATAAGTCAGTAAGGGGACATCCCAATCGGAGTCTTGTAGGCTATCCTGTACGCCCACAAAGCATCTTCAAGTCTCTTGCTCCAATCCTTCCTGTTAGAATTAACTGTTTTCTGAAGGATTTACTTGATTTCTCTATTTGAAACTTTAGCTTTGCCATTGGTCTATGGATGGTATGCCGTGGATACTTTATGAATTACACCATATTTCTTCATTAATCCAGCCATGCTTTGGTTACAGAAGTGAGAACCTTGATCACTGATAATAGCTCTAGGAATGCCAAACCTGCAGAAAATATTAGATCTGAAAAAATCTACAACAACAGCAGAGTCATCAATCCTGGTGGCTTTTGCCTCAACCCATTTAGATACATAATCAATACCCCAAACATCAAAAATCTCATAGAAGAGTATAGGGTGTTGGGGTATTTCATGCCTACAGGAAATACTACCTGCTCCCTGACAATGATTGCAAGACTTTCAAAACTCATATGCATCATGAAACAGAGAAGACCAATGCAAACCATAATCTAATACTTTCTTAGTAGTTCTTTGTGGTACAAAGTGACCACATTAAGCAGATGCATGACAAAAATTAAAAACAGATTGGAATTCAATATCAAGCACACATCTCCACAAATAAGGATTATCCCGCACATAATACTTAGACTCACTTTTCAATTTTAGGATCTTAGCCTTAGTGGAATCAACAGGCAAAACACAAGCACGTCAACTCGAATGGAAAGGACCAATCAGGCGACTGAATCACAGGGGCAATAGTTAGGCAGCGCTTCAGATGATCAAAAGCTTCCTTGCATGCATTACCAAACTCGAACTCAATGTCTTTCTAGAGAAGGTTGGACAGTGGTAGGGCAATGATGTGCCTCTGGCATATGTGGTTTTCCAAGCTAAATATAATAAGGATTAAGTCATACAAGAGCAGTTTTTGTACATATTTTCTTTATATATTGACTTTTCCATTTCAGTTTTATTTCTCACTTATTAGTTATTTTCATATAGGAAAAAAAGAAGGAAAAAAAGAAAATTCAAGAAAAGAAGATTGTCGTGCGAGTCCGCGCGGGTGGTGGCGCGATGCCGCACTAATTGTTCTGCAGCCATTTTCTAGAAAGTTGGCGCGATCTCGCGCCGTGATGGCGCGATTCCGCGCCAGTTCGTGAAAAGACATGACGTGTTTTGAAGGGTAATTTTGGAACTATGCGCGGAAAAAAATAGAAAAAAGGATTCTGAATAGACAGAAATGACATTCCATCATCAGAGACCATCGTTCTTCAGAGTGAGAGTTCTTAAGAGAAAATCTTGTTCATAATTTGTTCTTCCATTTTCCATTTTCTATTTCCAGTTTATGTTTGATCTTTAGTTCTTATGACAATGGTTGGCTAGTATACTCTTTATTGTAGTTAGGTTCACAAACCCTATGTGCCTTCTACGACGGATTGGTTTATATTTACTCTTATATATATATATATTTTGTCTCTACTCTGTGCGTAATTTCTATCCTCTTTGTTAGAACTGATCAATCTAATAGTAGATGATACTTTGAGGGTTAGAGCTCTAGATAGGAATATTAGGGTTTTAATCTTGAAAGGAAGTAGGATAACAGTTTGTATGCGTGGTAGGAATAGACGTATATTTTATTGCAGACGTTTAATTTATTGTGCTTATTGCATAATCTCACGAGGAGCATTGCAAGGAATTGGGGTTCCAATTGGGGTTAGAAGGGATAATCTTGCAAGGAATTGAGGGTTAGCTATTTAATATTTTTAGATGATAAATTGTCTGAATATTTATATAGATGAGTATTTTAAATCAATCTAGAGTAAAGGCGGGGATTATTTGGTGAGTGCACTCTAGCTACAATGCTTTCTTATATTTTATAAAATCCATCTCTGTTATATTTTCATAATAGAAATCCAGAAACACGTCTTTACCTTTAGTTTTTATTTTTACTCAAATCCACAATATTTCTCACAACTATTTGAATTTCTCCCGTCTTAAAAGGAACAATTATTTGATATTCGATCACAATCCCTGTGAAAATGATACTCTTCTTATCACTGTATTACTCGTTCGATTGGTATACTTGTCAACACGTATCAAGTTTTTTGCGCCATTGTCGGGGATTGGCGTTTCTTATATCATATAATCTTGATCTTTAAGATTGGATTTTGTGAATATTTTTTAAATTTATCTTATTTTTATTTTTATCTGAAAAGTGCTACTAACCTTCTTGAGTTTTATGCGAGGCAGAACTGAAGAGTTTCTATTTGATTCTGAGATTGCAAAGACTGAAAGGAGAAATAGAAGACTTGCTAGGAAGAGGCTTAAATCCAAATTAATTGTTAATCCATTTGAAGAGACACAAGAGATACCAGTTGAACCACCAATCATGGTAACAAATAATGATGCAGAAAATCCACTCATGGATACTATTTTTACTCCAGCTTTTAACAGGCCTAACTCAAGCATTGTCTAGCCTGAAATTGATAACAATAATTGGGAGCTTAAGTCTTGCGTTATTCAATTGGTGGAGAGAGCCCAGTTTGGAGGAGGGGAGAATGAAGATCCTCACAGATTCATAGACAGATTCCTTATGATATGTGACTCAACCAAACATCCTTAGGTGTCCAATGATGCAATCCGGTTGAGGTTGTTCCCTTTTGCTGTTAAGGGAAAGGATCTTAGTTAGTTGGAAAGGCAGCCTGCACGTAGCATTCCTACATGGGATGATTGGTCCCAAAAGTTCTTTGCTGAGTTCTTTTCTATGGAGAGGTATAATCAGATGGTGAATGATATTACCAATTTCACTCAGTTAGAGGGTGAAAATATGTGTGCAGCTTGGAACAGACTCAAGGATTTAATGAGGAGGTGCCCTCATTATAACTTGAGTGCTAGCAATCAAGTGAGAATCTTCTTCAACGGTTGTACACCTGATATTCGGATGGTGTTGAATGGTGCAGCAGGTGGTACTATTAAATCCTTGAGAGCAAATGAGACTCGTAAGATGATTGAGAGAATGACCGCCAATGAAAATGAAGGTTTCCTATCTAAGCCTAAGAGAAGTATTCTTCAGCTGTAAGGCAATAATGTTGTGTTGGCTGAAAATAAGTTATTTATCTCAGCAAATGGCAAATTTGACTTTAATGCTTGATAAGATGCAGATTTATGGTGTTCAGGCTAAAGCTGCTACTGTTTTATGTGAATATTTCCAGGACAATCATGAGTCTAATGAATGTCCTTCTTTGATGTGTTCTGATTCTCCTAAACAAATGCAGGTGAATGGAGTTTGCTATGATCAAAGATCTCCCAGCAAAATGTTCAAAGAAATCAGAATTTTTCTGCTGGAGATAGTAATTTTCAAAGGAGGATTCAGGGATCTGGTCTTGATTTGAAATCTAACAATTATTTGCAGCCTCCACCAATCCAACCGAAGGAACCTTCGGATTTGGAGAAGCTAGTAGGATAAATGGCTCAACATTCTAATGCTTTCATGGAGGAGACTAGATCTAATACCAAAAACACAAATGCCTCTATCAGAAATTTGGAGAATCAAATTGGCCAACTATCTAAACAAATTTCTGATAGAACTCCACGTACCTTTCCTAGTAACACAATTAAAAATCCAAGGGAAGATTGTATGGCCTTCACAACTTGAAGTGGTAAAGTGGTGGCATATCCAGAAAAGCCAAATATAGATGTGGTGGATGGCGAGAAGCTTAATGAGGTTAAGGAGCCTGAAAAAGAAGTTGAAATTCCTCCTAAGGTTGTGAAGCCTCTTGAGAAAGGTGAAGAAAAAGAGCAACCCATTGTTGTTGAAATGAAAAAATTTGAGCTGAGTGATGAATATCTTGAGAAAATGGCACCTTATCCTGGAAGGTTCAAGCCAGAACTTAAAAAGCAATAGTATGGCAGATTTCTTGATATCTTCAAAAAGTTGCATATCAATATTCCTTTTGCTGAAGCTCTGGCTAGTATGCCTAATTATGCTAAATTCATGAAGGATCTCTTGTCAAGGAAGCACAAGTTGCAAGATTTCTAAACTGTAGCACTTACTGAGGAGTGTAGTGCTATTATTTCAAGGAAATTTTCTCCTAAGCTTTATGATCCTAGAAGTTTCAACATTCCTATTGAAATTGGTAACACTAGAATTGGTAGGGCATTATGTGATCTTGGGGCTAGCATTAATTTGATGCCTTTTTCTGTTTGTAAATCTTGGGGCTCACTGAGTTGAAGCCTACTTTGGTATCTCTTTAACTTGCTGATAGATCTTTAAGGAAGCCCAGCGGTATAATTGAAGATGTTCTTGTGAAAGTGGATAAGTTCATCTTTCCTCCTGATTTTGTGGTGCTTGATATGGAGGCAGAAAATGAAAGGTCTCTTCTCTTTGGTAGACCTTTCTTAGCCACAGCTCTCCAATGATTGATGTAGAGCAAGGAAAGCTGGTGTTGAGAATGAATTAAGAAACAATTATTGTCAATGTTTTTGATTGTATGAAAAGATCTTTTGAAAATGGTGATTGTTTCAGACTTGATGTCTTAGAGGAGGTGGTTCATGAAGAGAAAACTCCTATTCATGAGCTTGAAGAGGACTTGAAAAACCATGATCATGTTCATTTTGAAGATGAGGTTGCTGATGTCATTTAGGTTCTTGAAAAGAAGGAGTATGATAAAGAGGTTGGTGCTCCAAAAGTTAAATTGAAAGATTTACCTGATACTTTAAAGTATATTTTCTTGGGTGATGAGGAGACTTACCCTGTAATTATCAATAAGGGGTTGTCTTCTGATGATGAAAGAAAACTAAAAGAGGTTCTCTTAGAGCACGAGACTGCTTTGGGGTGGTCCATTTTTTATCTTAAAGGTATAAGTCCATCTTTTTGCACTCATAAGATTCTCATGGAGAATGACATTAAACCTGTGAGGCAACCTCAAAGAATGCTCAATCCTATGATGAAAGATATAGTAAGAAAGGAAGTGGTGAAACTCCTTGATGCAGGTATGATTTACCCAATTTCTGATGCTGCTTGGGTGAGCCCTGTACAAACTGTTCCAAAAAAAGGTGGTGTTACTGTAGTTAAAATTGACAAGAATGAGCTTATTCCTACCATGACTATAACTGGTTGGAGAATTGTGTTGACTACACGAGGCTGAATGCGGCTACAAGGAAGGATCACTTCCCTCTTCCTTTTGTTGATCAAATGCTGGAAAGATTGGCTGGTCATGCATACTATTGTTTATTGGATGGTTATAGTGGCTACAATCAAATTCCAGTAGCTCCTAAAGATTAAGAGAAAACAGCTTTCACTTGCCCCTTTGGAATATTTGCTTATCAGAGAATGCCTTTTGTTCTATGTAATGCACCTGCTACTTTTCAAATGTGTATGCTCTCTATCTTCTCTAACATGGTAGAGAAATATCTGGAGGTGTTCATGGATGACTTCTCTATTTTTGGCTTTTATTTTGATTTCTGTTTAGATAACTTGTCTAAAGTTTTGAAAAGGCGCCAAGAAACTAATCTTGTTCTTAACTGGGAGAAATGTCATTTCATGGTTCTAAGAGGGAATTGTTTTAGGCCACAGAATTTCTAAGAATGGCATAGAGGTTGATAAAGCCAAGTTGATGTTGATTGAAGAACTTCCTCCTCCACTTAATGTTAATGGAGTTAGAAGTTTTCTTGGTCATGCAGGTTTCTATAGAAGATTTATAAAAGACTTCTCCAAAATTGCCAAGCCATTGAGTCAACTTTTGGTGAAGGAAAATGAGTTCATTTTTTATGATGTGTGTCTCAAGGCTTTTAAATTGTTGAAAGAAAAGCTCACTATTGATCTTGTTCTTATAGCTCCTGATTAGAGTCTTCCATTTGAGCTTATATGTGATGCTAGTGACT
>JAVKPL010008390.1:0-11131 GCA_032173675.1 Gastrolobium villosum | reverse complement strand
TGGTATAACTGTTATACTTAAATGGTTACAACTTTTTTTCACTTTTAAAAATCTTTTTAACATTTTTTAAATTTCTTTAAATTTATTTTTCCTGCTATGTTGCATTTTTTTTCAAAAGTGGAAAAAAATTATATTCACTTGAATACAACAGTTATACCAAAAATCTATCCCTCACAGTTTAGGAAAAAAGAGAGCAGAATTTGATAAAACTTATAATCCTCTAAAATTTTACTTTTTAAATTAAGTTCAATCCAAAGAGAAAACTATTAAATTATAACAGTTATTAGAAAATAAAAAATTAAGTTTGTCATAAAATATATACTAATATAA
Source organism: Gastrolobium villosum (assembly GCA_032173675.1). Taxonomy (NCBI): domain Eukaryota; kingdom Viridiplantae; phylum Streptophyta; class Magnoliopsida; order Fabales; family Fabaceae; genus Gastrolobium; species Gastrolobium villosum. Next base: position 10,801 of record JAVKPL010008390.1, on the reverse strand, counting down.
TAAGGGTAAAACATGTGTCATTTTAAAGGATATAGGATTCGTTTGGTCCCGTAAAGTTATGTCATTTTAAGAGAGAGAAAGAGATAGATAAAGGAAAAGAGAGAGAGTTGACAAAAAAAATAAAGGTGTGAGTTTCACCTTTTTGTGAGAGTGAAAAGATATAAGTTGTGTCATTTAAAATGATAAACACTTTTACTCATACAATAAATGAGAGGTTATACTTACAACCTTTTTTTCTTTACAACCATATCTTATCACCGTTGATTTCCGTCAATCAAAGGTTATCATTTTAGCAAATTAAACTAATTAATAATTATTAATTTACAATAAATGATAATCGTTGATTGACGGAAATCAACGATGATAAGATATGGTTGTAAGAGGTTTCAAAGAAAGAAGGTGGTAAGTATAACATTTCTTATAATAAATTATAAAGTTTTTAAAATTTATTCTTTTTAGTTTTCTTATTCCTATAACTCTCATTCTCTCTCTATGATCAATTTATATTAGGAAAAAATATTTATCCTCTTAAGTGACACAACTTATATCTTTTCACTCTCACAGTCCCACTTTTATTTTTTTTTTGTCAACTCTCTCTCTTCCTTTATCTATCTCTTTCTCTCTCTTAAAATGACATAACTTTACAGCCTTTAAAATGACACATACTTTTCCCTTTATATATATATATATATATATATATATATATATATATATATATATTTTTTTTTTGTAGTGAAAACTTTTCCCTTGATATTAATATAAGTGATACAACATCCAATTTTATTACTGATCTTATTTATACCAAATGGTTTTTATTTATTATATAATCCGTAGATATAGATTAGATCAACAACTAATTTTAAAAATAAAATTCTTATATATACATTAAGCAAACTCCGGTATTGACGACTAAACCAACACATGTTGGTATCGAGTGGAGTTTTCTAATTCTTTTCTTTTGGCTAATGAAATCCCTACATTCTTAAGTCTCAACTCACGCTTGAATTTTAATTTTAAATCTTTTTAAATTATTAGACAATTACTATACTACATTTAATTTTTTTTTAAAACTATTAAAATTGTTCACATCTCTGGTATGAAACGTGAAACAATTATTATTGTTGTTCTATTTCAAAGAATTTTTTTTTTTGGTATAACCCGGATGTATTCCCATTCAACCTCCTCCGGTCACTTTGCCCTCGGGGTACGGCCCTGTAGGCTAACACCTCATTGGAACAGCGGGTGCATTGAGTTTCGCTACCAGAGGAATGATGAGACTAATCTAAAGTATAGTATTGTTAGAAATAATAACTCGTAGGAAATCTAATGAACAAGTGATAACTACTAACCTATTTTTTAAATAATTGTTTGTGTCAAACATTGATAAAAACAATTTTCTAAATTAGATGTTGTTAGAGATATACAAAATCATTAGAGCTTGTTTGGTGAATAGAATATGATAAGGACGGATATAATAGGTGGGTTGGATAAGAATAGGAAAGGAAAAGGCTGGATAAGCTCATATCATATCTTATGTTTGATGTGCATTGGATAAACAATTTGGAATGGATTAGATAATCTTGGGATATGATATAAATTGACAAAATACCCTCGATAAAAAAGTATATATTTATTTTAAAATTAATTTCTTGGGTGCTCAAACATGAGTCTAGGGTCTGACTCAGAGGATTCCAGTGCTGTTGCGATGATCTCTTCTGTGCAATATTTATTAGGCATTCGCTAATAGTAAGCAAAAATGAAGACGTCACTGTCAACTTTTTTGATGATTAATGAGAAAAGATCACATGAGATTGGGCAATGTAAGCGTATTTGGTACATTTCGAAAAAGGCTTGCGTATTGCAGCACGTTGCCGGTACCAGCTTCTGGTGAGGGAGAGGGATGCAGCGGTGTCGGTGCTAGTGACGGTTGGACAATAGGGCGGTGGCTGACTTGTGATAGGATGGGACTTGGGTGAGGCAAAGGGTTTTTTGGGGAAAAGAATCTTATCCTATCCTGTTTGATTGTAACCTAGGTCCCTCCTCAGGATTAGTTATCAGGTTGACAATAGGATAATATGGGTCAATAAGATTATCTTATCTTATTGCCTCTCCAAACAATGAATAAAAATAGGATAAGATATTATATCCTATCTTACTACCCTTATCATGTGCATCAAATGGGCTCTTAATGTTGCCTCACTCAACAGTTTAAACTTTTGGGTTGGATTGATTCATTACATGCATTACATGTATCCAGAGCCTAACGAGATAAATCCTAATATGCCTTCCTTTATTTCTCTTTTCCATAATTTTAATATGTAACAGAGAGTTATCACCTTCCATGAGGGATTTTCACCGTTGTCGTCAGTTTCCAGCATCACCAGCCACCGTCGTCCACCATTGAAAAAGTTTTTCGGCTATCGTTCCAATCAAAAAGTACGTCAATAGAATCAGAAGGAATCGATCTACCTAATGTCGGAGGACCTACCGTCATAAGAGGTCCCACATGCTTCAGTTCTCATCACCTCCGCTCTATTGCCCGCTGTCGTGGTTCAGATCTGCCAACTGTAGATCTGCCAACTGTTGCAGCATTTTGACCTGTCCAGTTTGTAAGTGGCACTGCCTCCCTTGTTCTAGCCTCGTTCGTCCATTGGTTCGTCCTTCTCGTGAAGGTGTTGTTCGTTCCTCGTCGGACAACTTCGTTCTCGGAGTTCTTGTTACAACAACCACCGTCCTTGTTCGCGAATTTGCTTCTTAGAACCCCCTCGTCGAACTTATTTTCCTATTTTTGTTCACGTTGGCTATTCCTCGTTTACTATCGGTAACTCTAGCAACCACTATAGCCTCATTTGCTATTCGCGTTCTGCCGTCGGAGAGCCTATCGCATTCTGCTGTTTGCATTTTATTGGATCTGCCTCAGACCAACACGCCATCGTCGTCGGGCCACCAGTCCACCCTTGTTTGCGTGGATCTGTGATTTCTACACCGCCTTGTCTCTCAGGTTGCTTCGGTCCTACCGTTGTGTTTTTGGCTTCTCATCCTGTTGCCTCCTGATCTTATTTTCATTTTTGTGGATTTTATTCAAGTCAGATCTGGCATGATTTAATCTTTGTTTTTCACTTTGCCATTGTTTGGCATATTGTTCTGATCAGGCTTGTATTTGGCACTTTGATTTTATTTCCACATGTTTGTGGTGTTTCCAGTGTTTTTTTATTTGTGTTTAGCATTATTTTGGTCTCTTATTAAGAGGGAAACCAGTGTTGCTCGCCAACTGTTTTTCAGTTGTCTTTGCCAACGTCCGTCGTGGTCATCCGTTGCTACCAGCTCTTCAGACTGATGCTCATTCAAAATGATTTGTTCTGCTACCGATTTCTCAGGCTTACGCTCCGTAAAGCTTCGTTTTAATCTTCTTTCTTTCCAAGATGGAGTGTTCATGCTACTCACCCTTCATCTTGAGGGGGAGTGTTAAGAAGTTCCTCGTTCAGGGAGAGCACCGTTCATGTTGCTGATGTTCATTCCAGTAGCTCAATTGTCATTGCCGATGTTTATTCTGGCATTGTCCATGTTGTTGATGGTCATTCCTGTACAGTTATTTCTGCCGATGTTCATTTTGGCATCGTCTATGTTACTGATGATCATTCCAGCACAGATGTTTTAGCCGATGTCCATCTCGACGCCATTTTAGCACAATGTTGATTTTGGTTCCTCATTTAGGAGGAGATTTATTTTGATATTATGCTTCTTAGTCTTTCTTGTTCAAGCTTATAGCATATGATCTATGTGCTTCTTAGTCTTTCTTTAATCTGACCGTTGCGATTTGGGAGTAGACGCTTCTGTTATTTTAGATTAATTTCGGACAGAAGCTTGGTCATATTTGTATGTCTCTTGCATCTTTTGGTACAACTAGTTGTGAAGTTGTTTTGATGGTGCTATAGCTGATTGTAATTGCTTTGGAACCATTTGTAATCTCACTTTGTTGATAGTGGAGAATTTGGGCGGACTCCGAAATCGGTCCCGTGGTTTTTACTCCTCTCATTGAGGAGGTTTTCCACGTTAAAATTGACTTGTGTTGCTTGGTGTTTTTGGTTCATGCATAGTTGTCATAAGCACATTTATTTTGCTTGTTGGAAACCATTCTAAACAGGTCCTGGAAGGGGTAATTGGTGTTTATTTCCCAACAACTGGTATCAAGAGCTTGTGTTATTTTTGCCTGTTGACTTGTGTTTAAATATGGAGGTTAATACAAGTAGAATGGTTACACTGAATGGTTCAAATTATCATGTATGGAAAGGAAAGATGGAAGATCTTCTTTATGTGAAGGAGTATCACTTGGCTGTCTTTGGTAATGAGAAACCACAAAATAAAACCGAAGAAGAATGGAAGTTGATTCACAGACAAGTTTGTGGTTATATCAAGTAGTGGGTAGATGATAATGTTTTGAATCATATTAGTAATGAGACTCATGCACGGTCGCTGTGGAACAAGCTTGAACAACTATTTGCAAGAAAGACCGGTAAAAACAAACTCTTCTTGATTAAGCAGATGATGATGTTGAGGTATCAAGAAGGCACTTCTATGACTGATTACTTGAATAAATTTCAAGGAATTATTCTTCAGTTAGCGGGAATGGGAATCAAGTTTGAAGATGAAGTACAAGGGTTATGGTTGCTTGGTACTTTGCCGGACTCGTGGGAGACGTTTAGAATGTCTCTATCTAATTCAGCCCCTGATGGTATAATAAGCATGGATTTGGCGAAAGGTAGTATCTTGAATGAAGAAATGAGAAGAAAGACTCAAGCTTCATCTTCTAAGTCAGAAGTCTTAGTTACAGAAAGAAGGGGGAGAAGTAAAAGCCGAGGTCCGAAGAATAAAGAAAGAGGAAGAAGCAAGTCTAACAAGTTTGCCAATGTTGAGTGTCACTATTGTGGTTTGAAAGGACATATAAAGAAGTATTGCTGGAAAATGAAGAAAGATAATAAACAAGGGAAAATGAAAGATAACAAGAATGATGAAGGTGGTAAAGATGATCGAGTTGCTACTACCACTTCAGATTTTCTCCTTGTTTATGATTGTGATGCTGTTAATCTTTTATGTCATGAGACCAGCTGGGTGATAGATAGCGGTGCATCTATTCATGCTACATCTCGCAGGGATTTCTTTACATCTTACAAATCGGGTGATTTTGGATTTGTCAAGATGGGCAATGATGGCTTGTCCAATGTAATTGGTGTTGGAGATGTGTGCTTGGAGACCAGCAATGGCACAAGGTTAGTTTTGCATAATGTTAAACATATTCCTGATATTCGTTTGAATTTGATCTCTACAGGAAAACTTGATGATGAGGGATATTGCAACACCTTCAATGATGGTCAGTGGAAGCTCACTAAAGGCTCCATGATTGTGGCTAGAGGCAAGAAATGTTCATCCTTGTATGTTACACATGCAAAGATCTCTACAGAGAAAATTAATGCTGTAAAAGATGAAGATACAATGGAGCTATGGCACAAGAGGCTTAGTCACATTAGTGAAAAGGGCTTGACAATGTTAGCCAGTAAGGGGCAACTTCCCGGATTGAAGAAGACACCATTGAAGAAGTGTTCTCATTGCTTAGCGGGAAAGCAAAACAGAGTTGCATTCAAGAGTTCTCATCCTTCAAGAATGCCTAGTACACTTGACTTGGTATATTCTGATGTTTGTGGTCCTATGAAGACAAAAACGCTTGGTGATGCTCTTTATTTTGTTACCTTCATAGATGATCATTCAAGGAAGATATGGGTTTACACCTTGAAGACAAAAGATCAAGTGTTAGATGTGTTTAAGGAGTTTCAGGCCTCAGTTGAGAGACAAACTGGGAAGAAGTTGAAGTGTATCAGAACAGATAATGGAGGAGAGTATACAGGTCCTTTTGATTACTATTGCAGACAATAGGGCATCCGACATCAAAAGACGCCTCCTAAGACACCTCAATTGAATGGTCTTGCAGAGAGGATGAACAGGACATTGGTTGAGAGAGTCAGATGCTTACTCTCACAATCACAATTGCCTATGTCATTTTGGGGTGAGACTTTGAGCACTGTTGTTCATGTTTTAAATCTCACACCATGTGTTCCTTTGCAGTTTGATGTTCCAGATAAAGTCTGGACATGCAGGAATCCTTCTTATGATCACTTACGTGTATTTGGGTGCAAGGCTTTTGTGCATATCCCAAAAGATGAAAGATCCAAGCTTGATGTGAAAACACGACAGTGTGTCTTTATTGGTTATGGACATGATGAGTTTGGCTACAGGTTCTATGATCCAGTAGAGAAGAAGCTTGTAAGAAACAGAGATGTTGTGTTTATGGAAGATCAGACTATACGGGATATTGAGAAATCAGATATTGCAGTTCCAGAGAGTAATCATGATTTAATTGACATGGATCCACCTCCTGTTACAGGTGATCCACCACAGGTTGAAGAAGAACATGGTTCAGGTGATTTAGATGACATAGATGTTCCACTTCCAGTGGAGAATCATGATAATGCTGATGAGCAGTTCCCTCTGCCAGAGACTCCCACAGATGCTACTTCAGATGTTGCACCTAGGAGATCTACTAGAGACCGAGCACCTTCCACCAGGTATCCTGCAAGTGAGTATGTGTTGTTGACTGATTCAGGGGAACCAGAATGCTTTGAAGAAGCTATGGAAGATGAGCTCAAGAGTAAGTGGATTGAAGCCATGCAAGAAGAGATGCATTCATTGCATGAGAACCATACATATGAGTTGGTAAAGCTACCTAAAGGTAAGAGAGCTCTGAAAAATAAATGGGTGTATAGGGTGAAACAAGATGAAGTTACTTCACAGCCCAGGTATAAAGCAAGATTGGTTGTTAAAGGGTTCAGTCAGAAGCAAGGCATTGACTTCAATGAGATTTTTTCTCCTGTTGTGAAAATGTCATCCATTCGAGTGGTTCTAGGCTTAGCTGCTAGCCTAGACTTAGAGATTGAGCAAATGGATGTTAAGACAGCTTTTCTCCATGGTAACTTGGAAGAGGAGATTTATATGGATCAGCCAGAAGGTTTCATAGTGAAAGGAAAGGAAGATTATGTTTGCAAATTGAAGAAAAGTCTTTATGGCTTGAAGCAAGCACCAAGACAATGGTATAAGAAGTTTGAATCTGTTATGGGGGAGCAAGGCTACCAAAAGACTAACTCTGATCATTGTGTATTCTTTCAAAAATTATCTGATGATGATTTTATCATTTTGTTGCTCTATATTGATGACATGTTGATTGTTGGGCGAAATTCTTCTAGAATTGGCACATTGAAGAAGCAACTGAGTGAGTACTTCGCTATGAAGGATTTAGGGCCAGCAAAGAAGATTCTTGGCATTCGAATTCATCGAGACAGAAATGATAAGAAGTTGTACTTATCGCAAGAGCAATATATCAAGAAGGTTCTTGATAGATTCAGTATGAGTAATGCTAAAGTGGTTAGTACACCTTTTGCTACCCGATTTAAGCTAAGTGCTCAACATAGCCCTTCTAATGATATGTAGAAGGAAGATATGGCTAGAGTGCCATATGCCTCAGCAGTAGGAAGTTTGATGTATGCTATGGTTTGCACTAGACCTGACATAGCTCATGCAGTTGACGTTGTTAGTAGATTTCTTTCTAATCCAGGAAAAGAGCATTGGAATGAAGTTAAATGGATTATGAGATATCTTCGTGGCAGTTCCAATTTGAGTCTCATATTTGGAAATGGCAAGCCTTAGCTTGTTGGTTACACAGATTCAGATATGGCAGGTCATGTTGATTCTCGCAAGTCTACTTCGGGGTATATGATTACATTTGCAGGTGGTGCGGTTTCTTGGCAATCAAGGTTACAGAAGTGCATTGCACTTTCCACTACAGAGGCAGAGTTCATTGCAGCAACCGAAGCTTGTAAAGAGTTGCTATGGATGAAAAAGTTTTTAAGAGAGATTGGCTTTACTCAAAAGAGATATGTCTTACTTTGTGACAACCAAAGCGCCATACACCTAGCCAAGAACTCTACCTTCCATCAAAGGTCCAAACATATTGATTTAAGGTATCATTGGATAAGAGATGTGCTAGAAGCTAAAGAAGTGGAGCTTGATAAAGTGCACACCGATGACAATGGTTCGGATATGATGACAAAGGCACTTCCTAGAGAGAAGTTTGAATTTTGTCGGCTTGTTGCCGGCATGGATTCCACTCGATGATTGCTGTTTGTAATCTCCCTCATTGGACTGGAGGGGGAGATTTGTTGGGCCTTTACCAATTAAAAGGCCAAATGTCCAGCCCAATAAGGAATGCACATCTAGGGTTCCTTTGTGTAGCTGAGCAGCCATTTTGAGTGTGTGAGGAGAGCATTTTTGAAGAGAAGAAAGAAGGGAGAGCAGCCACCAAATTCGCAGGTGAAGAGTGGGAGGAGCAGGGTCTGAAGATTCTGTGATATCTCATTCGTTTGTGGTCCGATTGAGCTGAAATCTTTTCAGTACCTTCCCAACTCATGTATCTTCATTTCTACCGGTCAGAATCTTGATCGGAGGTCTGCATCAACAGCAGAAAATTAAAAACCGAAGTGCTTGTGTGCAGAGTTCTGCAGAAGGCAACAAGGTTGCGAGATTCATCTCTCCCAAATGAACCGTTGATCTGAGCTGAAATTTTGGTACAAGGTTTACAACATACTGTACTAGACTTTGACCGTTCATTTTTTCGATTGGATCTGTCAAGAGGGAATTATTCAGCTGCAAACTGAGGCCATCGTTTTTCTGCTCTGTTCTGGGCAGTGAAGTTCAGAGAGAGGTTTCTCTTTGGTCTACCGTTCGATTGTCCTCAAAATTGGTCAGTGTGTTCCTCTCTTGTTGCTCTTTAATCTGACCGTTGCGATTTGGGAGTAGACGCTTCTGTTATTTTATATTAATTTCGGACAGAAGCTTGGTCATATATGTATGTCTCTTGCATCTTTTGGTACAACTAGTTGTGAAGTTGTTTTGATGGTGCTATAGCTGATTGTAATTGCTTTGGAACCATTTGTAATCTCACTTTGTTGATAGTGGAGAATTTGGGCGGACTCCGAAATCGGTCCCGTGGTTTTTACTCCTCACATTGAGGAGGTTTTCCACGTTAAAATTGACTTGTGTTGCTTGGTGTTTTTGGTTCTTGCATAGTTGTCATAAGCACATTTATTTTGCTTGTTGGAAACCATTCTAAACAGGTCTTGGAAGGGGTAATTGGTGTTTATTTCCCAACACACACCCCTCTCGATTAGGCTTTTTTCCTATATATATTGGTTTTCTGATATAAGGATTTCTGTTCCATCATCCAGGCATTGCTTAATTTTCAATTTCGAGTGTTGTTTTTTCATCAACATTCTTTCAAAGTTAATTTACCTTTTTATTTTTAGTTTTTCACAGAACTGTCCACCTTTTTACTTTTATGTATAATGCTGGCGGGGTGACAACGATTAGGTGATGTTGGAAGAAAAGAGTATTTTTGTGATATGATTACTAAATATGTTTAATTTTTCTAATTTAATAATATGGGGGGTTAATTATTTGGATTGAAAATGTAGGGTGGTCTTTTAAAAATAACTCTAATTACAACGTGGTTTTATGAATTGTAGCCTGTTTAAAATTGTAAACAGCAAAGACTATCCACAATTACATTCTAACCTTTGCACAAACTTTTTGATAGCTATAAAGTAATCAATTCACCTCACGATTGATTTAGTAAATGATGAATGTTTAATAATTTTTATATTGCATCTATTTAACATATTTCTTCACACAAAAAAGTAGTGTTATTAAATCCGACCCGGACATCGATCTGGTCGGGGTACTGGATTACTGAGTCACTGGTCAAACCGGTGGATCACTAGAACATGTTTTATGTAAATATGTTCTATTTTCTAAACAAATGATAGTTCGTACTTCTTTTCAGAAATCCTATATAACATCGATCACATGTAGGTATTTATCTTTCTTACAATATAATTCATTACAATGATATCTAAGTAAAATTAAACTTTTCATTACAATGGATTTTTTTGGATGCATGTATATATACCAAATGTAGTTCCGGCACTATAAATGGAGACAATAGACGTGACTAAATAGGCAAAATACAAACATAATTGGAGTATGTTTAATTAGATGAAACTACATATCGACAACGCATGAAAATTAGTTTGTTCATGTGAGGATAGGAACTAAATAATTAATTCAACTAAAAAGCTTATGTTGTTAGGTGATTTTTTTTAATGATTTATATTATTCTCTAACACATATCCTCACGCAAGAGTCATTTGGACTTGAAATATGAATATTGCACATGCCTAATTTTTTATTTACCTTGTGTTTTTTTATTTATTTAATTTCACTAAAAAATTGGGGGAGATGAGAATCGAACTCATGTACTTGTGGTCACTGTTGAATCTTGCTTTGATAGCATTTAAAAAATCAATTAAATCAAAAAGTTGAAGTTGTTCGGTGAATTGAAGGCTTTTTTTAATAGTGTATATTATTCTCTAAGGGTGAGACTTGAAAATTTTAATAAAATTCTAACTGCATGTTTTATGATCATAATTAATCATTAATGTTGCTCCAGTTAATGCTGTGAGAATTTACAGTATTCGTATAAAAAAAGGAAGGAGACTTATACCAAAAAAGAAAAAAGAAAAAAAGAAGGAGATTACATGAAGCAAATCGAAATTGTCATTGAGGTAAGAGGGTAGAACCAAACTTGAACAATATGACTAATTTATTGAGGGATCAAATGAGAGATTGGACACACAACAAT
>JAVKPL010008389.1:100000-113071 GCA_032173675.1 Gastrolobium villosum | reverse complement strand
AAATAAATGTACTTCAGGTGTTCAGGAAAGGGTTTTAGCTCTAAGTGAGGTGACTGCTCTACCGAGGGCAATTTTGGTGTTTGCTCTTGCTCCGATCGGTTCAAGGATTCAAAGATCCTATCCTTCTTCTCCCCAGTATGCACATAACTGATGGACACCAGATACTCCTCCAATTCTTCAAAATCCTTCATGCCTATTTCTGACTGCAAATGCTCCTGTTGTTCTTCTCTTATGATCAAATTAAGAGTTGAGATGCTGGAGCATTCCTCAGTGTTATCTTCATCAAACTTCATTGCTTTCATGACATTGAACTTTACCTCCTCTCCATTCACACTCATGGAAAGTTCGCCCTTTTTGAAGTTTATGACTGCATCGCCAGTAGCAAGGAATGGTCTGCCAAGAATTATTGGAACTTCTTGGTCTGCCTCAAAATCCAATATGATGAAGTCAGCTGGTAGAATGAATTTATCTACTTGGACAAGGAAATTCTCGATTTTTCCTTCTGGCTTAGCTATGGATCGATCTACAAGTTGGAGAATGACTGTGGTTGGTCTTGCTGCTCCTATGTCGAGCTGCTTGAAGATAGAGGCTGGCATTAAATTTACACTCGAGCCCAGATCGCAAAGTGCTCGACCAAGATAGTTCTTCCAACTGTACATAGAATAGTAAATACTCCAGGATCCTTCAGTTTGGGAGGAATCTTAGTCAGGTACTTGCATGACTCTTCAGTGAGGGCTACAGTCTCAAACTCTCAATCCTTCTCTTTTTTGACAAAACATCCTTCATAAATTTTGCGTATGAAGGCATTTGTTCCAGAGCCTCCACCAGAGGGACATTTATGTGAAGCTGTTTCAACAAGTCTAAAAACTTGCTAAACTGCCTATCTTCATGCTGCTTTTTCAACCTCTGTGGGAAGGGAGGCTCAATGGGTTCACTCCTCCTTTTGCATGGTGGGACATAAGTTGGGATCGAAACTGGTTCCTTGTCCTTCATTGCTCCATCATCCACTCCGGATGTTGTGGTCTCGGGTGTGATTTCATCCTTTTGAACCTTCTCCTTGGGTTCTGTCTGAACTTGAGGGTCAGTGGTTCCCTCGACTCCTTCTTCCAACGGCTGGCTTGCTGATTGGCGTTTACGAGATCGTGCCACTAAATCTGGAGGTGGCAGAATTTTTCCATCTCGTAAACTTACAGCATTACAATGCTCCGGATCTTCCTGGGATGGCTTCTCTGTGTCACTAGGGAGTGTCCCTGGTTGTCTCTGTTTGAGTGCTCCAGCCAACTGACCAATTTGGGTCTCCGGGCTTCTCATGGCTGCACTGTTCTGTTTCATGTATTCCTTGACACAAGTCTCAAAGGATTGGGACTTCCCTTCACCCTTATCCCAGTTTTGATGGTTCTGCCTGGGATATGAGGGTCGATTCTGGTAGTTTCCTCCACTACCTCCAGCATTGTTCTGACTCTTCCTTCCCCGGTTGTCATTGCTCCTGTAGTTATTGTCATAACCACCTGCATAACACACAGCATCCAAATTGTTACATTCTTCAGTTTCATGAGGACCTTCACAAACGGAGCAACTTTGTCTTGATTGGGTCAAGAGAAGTTGCTCGGTTGGTCCTTTCTGTTCCATGGGCTTCCAGTTTTTTATAGTGTTCTGGAGCGAAGCCATCTGAGCTGAAAGAGCATCAGTTGAACTTAGCTCTAGAACTCCTGCCTTCTTGGGAGCATGGTCCCGTGTGGTAGGCCATTGGACATGTTTTTTTGAAAGTTTTTCTAATAACCGGTAAGTTTCCGGATAAGTAAAGTCCAAAAGATATCCCCCTGCAGCCGCATCAACAGTGGCTTTCAATGGTGGGGTTAAGCCATGATAAAACGTGTGAATAATGCCCCAATCAGAAACTCCATGATTTGGACATATTCGTATTAATTCCTTAAATCTCTCCCACGCTTCATACAGACTTTCTCCATTATACATTTGGAAAGATGCTATATTAGCCCTCACTTGGGCTTGTTTTGCTTGGGGAAAAAATCGGGTAACAAACTGCTCACATAGTTGTTCCCAACTAGTGATGGAATTCGGGGGCAATGTTCTCCTCCATTCTTTGGCTTTTCCTGCTAGGGAAAATGGAAAAAGCATCATTCGCATACTTTCCTCCGGAATGCCATGAACTCTGAAATTATCAACTATCTCAGTGAAATTGTCCAAATGACTGTGGGGGTCTTCCATGGGCAATCCATGGAATTGACCAGCATTCATGATCATTTGGAACATTGCAGGTTTGATTTCAAAGTTCGAGACATTTAGTGGAGGAGGAACATAACCTCGTTCTGGACCATTTCTGAAGGGAGCAGCCATATCATTCAATGATGGCCCTGTTCCTCCGCTCAGTCCTTCATCATTTTCATGATTATTATTATTGTTACCATTTCCACCATTATTTAAAACTTCAGCCTTTGTATGATTTCTTAACCTTTGAACACTTCTTCTATTTCTGAAGGTTCTCTCGGGTTCTGGATCAAAAAATATTATTTCCAGTCCAAGTTCTGTAGGTTCTGTGCTCATTCAATGGGAAGTAGTTAAATACATAAAAAGAAATTCAAAAATATCAACAATGTTTCCTCTAAAACGCCCTTTCTTGCCAAATGATCCCCGGCAACGGCGCCAATTGCTTGGTCGAACCGCGAGCTGCTCGGGAATAATTTATATTGTAGGAGCAAAATCACAGAGCAACAATCAGATTTGCCAACAGGAGCAATTTTCTCTAACTGAGAGCAACCCTCTTCGACTATACGCAAGCGTACGTGTCAAGCAATATAGGGTGTTATAGCCCCCGATTTATCGTCCTCAGGGAGCAATTGTGAAGTAAGAGACGTTCAAGGAAACTTAATTTGTAAAAATAAAATAAAGAAAAGCAACTATTCTCGACCAAGCTTCACAAAGAGTAATCTCTAGTCAGCTAGTTAAACAATGTTAACCATTCTGAAGCTAGATGAGAGCGGTGATAACTTGGTATGATCATCGAATATGAAGGCATCAATTTGAAGTAGTTCAAAAGTAATCAGTGAGATGAGAGTAAAATCAGTAGTGTAAACACAAGTAAAATATTGTGGAAAGAGTTGCAACAAAAGATTGATGTGGGGTTGATTTTTAAGAAAGTTAAGTAGGTGTTCACGGGCTCCATATTTTCATCCCTTTGGTTAACCCTGCTTGGTAGCATATTTTATAAGTGGAATCTGCTCCTTCCTTTACTTTGCCTTAGGGTAAGAAGAGAGCAAGGCCTTGCTCCCACCTTACTCCAGAGGTCTTAGAGTTACACACAAGGAAACCATGCTGCCTTCTCAAAAGAGCATGGATTCAATTGGCAGTGCTCCTCATTCCGGGTGTTTATCCTTCCTTTCTTCAGGCTAGACTACCCCAAGATCTTGAGACTGCTCCACACGCCCCTGTCAGTGTTTCATCGACCGGGTGGTCCCGGGATGAGGTTGCAGCCCAAAGGGTTTCACAGAATCAATATATTAAACCAAAGAGCAACTCAGATTTCATTCATAAAATATATGTTCCTTACAAAGTTATCCTAAGACAAAAGGGATTACTTCTATGGAACCCTCACCTACTTAAAGAAAGTTAGCTCCTAGTGAGAATTTTACTAAAGAGAAACAAAAAGAATAATAAAACTATCCTAAAATGGGGGAATTTCCTTGGTGGTCTCCTTTGCTATGTTCCTTTTATAGAGCCCTTCATTAAATCCTCACTGTTCCTTTCATCAAGGGTTGTGCTTTCTTCAAATCCTCTCCAATGGTAGCTCTGCTCCTTGCCAACTCAGCTCTTCATAGGATTACTATCCAATAGCAGCTTTGCTCCTTGCCAGGGCAGCACTTGATAGAAGTGGTCCCCTTGCTTTTGGTTTCTTTTTGTGCGCAAGAATTCTGGGATCAGGGAGACATGCCCACTATTTCTGCTATAGCTGATGTGGCGGCTACTGATTGCTTCCTTTTCCTGCTTCTGTACTGTAGCAGGGAGACACCTCCACCTTCTCTGCTGATGCTGACGTGGAGGCTCCTGATTGCTTCCTTTATCTACTTTCTATACTGTAGCAGGCTTTATGCTCCCTTCTGCACAACATTCCTCTCTCTTTCCTAAATGTGCAGCTCCTCTTGTTGGGTCTTAGGTTTCCTGATCAAAACAAATTAACCCAATAATCATATATATGTGAAAAAGATAATGTTAATTTGCTCCAAGCCTACTCTAATTCCCGTTTCAAGTATTGCTCTGGTTTGCTTTTTAAAACAATTGCTCCTCATGGAAGAAGGAGGTTAAAGAGAGTGATTTGTAATCAAAACTTGGGCTTGCTGGAACAATATGTACCCAATGGACCTCAACTTTTGAGGACCATCAGTTATCTTCCTTCTCAATATCTTCTGGACTTCCGGATTTGAAATGTATAGACAAATTTTTTGAGAGTAATGCTATTTACACACTTTTGTGTAATTGATATCTTTCATCACCAGTTACTTGATAATCTCTGTTTAACCATTTTTTGAATGTAAAAAGGAGTTTTAAAACTCCTAAATTATAGAGAAAAATCTCGATTTAGTGATATTTTCTATGAATTATCATTTATGCAATAAATTAAGATAATTTTAGTATTTTAAGTTATTGGGCTTAAGAGACACAAATGCACGCATCAAGTTATTTGGTCATGTTTTGGGACAAAATAAGATTTTTCATGGAAGTTGTTGATGGAGAAAATTTAACAATGGCCAAGGGACAAAATTATGGAGCAACTACTAAGCTTAAAGGCGCAAGTGCATAAATCAAGTAATAATAAAATATTAGTATCTCATATTATCTTTCCTACAAAAAAGTCTAAAAATTAGAACTTTAGAAGTTGGTGCTTAAGAAAATAAAATAGAAATAAAATTCTTATAAGCCTCGGCAAATTTGTGTCAAAACCTTAGAGAAAAAATTAAATAATGTGTATTCAATTTTAAAGAACAAAGCAATACGTGTTTTTGAGTTTTTTATGTTTCTAAAAAATCTTAAACAAATTGAAACTAAAATTAATGAAATTACCACAAAATGAAATTAAGAGAAAAGACAGATTGGAGCATTTGTTCCCCTTATTCCAGAATCAATAAGCTAACCAAGAACCTTAAAATAATAATAAATTGTTATTTAAGTTTGCTTAGGCTTAGTACAAAATCCTCTTATACTAATTTTGCTATGTAAAATTCCGCGTTACAGATTCCTCTCACAAGATAGAACTACAAGAGCGAATTTAAGTTCTACAACTTGTTTAGTGAGTACGTGTTGTCCTCTATTCCTAAAACGACTAGTGAGTAAAAGCTAAAGAGCTAGTACTACAACATATGGTTCAATTATGGGTTCCAAAAATTGTTCCTCTCCAAAAGTCAATCCTTAAAATAGCCGAAAGAGGTTAGTCATCTTAGTAAATTAAAATTAGAATTAGACTTACATTACATTACTAAAGGTACTTAAATTAAAACATTAAAATCAGAAGGAGAACTTGTACATTCCAACCATAAAAGACTTTTAGGCCATAATACAGAGTATGTCTGAGTTCAAAGTAGAAAAACAACAAAAACTAAAGAAAAACAATATTGAAGTAATCATATTACAATGTCTGAATTGAAAAAACAAAAATAATTAAGCTAGAGAAAGTGCACAAAACTAAGCTTGTTATAACACCTCATAATTCTAAATTAAGTATTAAAATATTAAGTGAGAAATTAAGTGAAGAACTAGTGAAAATGATGAAAATTAGGCTAAAATACAAAGAAATGGCAAAACGGTAATTAGCCAACACGCAACCCTAGGAAGATAAAAATTGAGTAGAAAGTCTCAGATGATAAAAATAACACTGGAAATCGATTCAGAACGAAAAATTGAGTGAATAGGCAAGTTTCAGAAAAATCAGTGAATAATGTTTTTTAGCGGGTAAAAATACCGCGGTACGATTGCACCGTAAAATGAACCGACTGAGTTTTGAGCTCTAGATTTCAAATATGAGTTATAAATGGTGTATTGAGTTAGGAAATATGATTTCTGATAAAATTTGATGGAATTAAGTCAGTTTGGGGAAGCGTGCCAACGGCACGCGTAACAGCTTAAAACAGTGTTTTCTCCGAATGACCGAAAAACTCCGGATTCATCTGATAAAGTATAATTAAAGGACAATGGTTAATGTTAAAAATTAGAGTTTCTAAATAAGTTTTGAATTTTTGGACGTTTAGTGAAAGTTTGAATGAATTCTAAATCACGTGAGGTGGCGTGAGACCCACCCCACTTAAGTCCACTTATCCACCTAAGCCACCCACTATTCATTATCACTTTCATTTCATCTTCTCTGTCTAAAAAAACGTTCAGCCCTCCTCTTTTAGGCATCTTAGGGTTTTAATTTTCTTCCTTGCTAAATCAACCATTTCTCAACCAAATTGAGTGATTTTTGTGTTGAAATTTATTGGAAACAACATTCCAAACACATTGGTGATATCCATTCCCCTTGAAAACCTCTCATTTGTGAGTTATAGCCCAAAGTCAGGTGCAAATTTTTGGGGAAAAATGGATGTTCATGGAGCTTTTGATCTTCCATTGCTTGGTGGAGTCTTGGGGTAGCATCAAGCCTTGGTTGTGAGTATATTTTCATCCCATTACATGGTTTGATTGTTGTTGAGATTCATGAACCCTAAACTTTGATGTTTGATGTGTGATGTTAGAGAGCTCAAATGGAAAATGTGTATTAGATGATAATGTCTTAGAATGATGTATTAAAGCAAGAAATGCCATGAAAATTTTAGGTGAAAAATGTGGATTTTTAACTTAGTGAATTTTGAGGTTATGACTTTGAATTTTGGAATTTTGTGTTGGACTTTGATTGGTGAGTTGTGGATGATATATGTTGATATAATGGTGTTGTATGGAGCGTGTAATGATAAAAAATGGAATGAGGATTCTTTAGAAAGTCAAAGTGTGCTAATCGACCATAGAGAGAATTTTAGGAAATTGATGTGGTTTGTGTTGATTGGATAATGTATCAAGTGTTTAATGGTATTAAAATGGGTTGTGTGGTGGTTGGAAAGTGGTAGAATCCATGGAAAATAATAAGTTGTCATTAGGGACATAAATTAACCTAGAGTAAATTATTTAGCAAAACAATGCTTAAAAGACGTAATATGGAAAAACGGCAATTGAATTAGCCTATTGGCAACCTAAGGAAGTGAAATAAAATGAGAAATAAAATTTTGGAAAACATTTTGTAAAATAACACATTGATGGCTGCTTGGTCGAACCGCGAGCTGCTCGGGAATAATTTAAAGTTGTAGGAGCAAAAGCACAGAGCAATAGTCAGATTTGCCAACAGGAGCAATTTACTCTGACTGAGGGAGCAATTGTGAAGTAAGAAACGTACGTGTCAAGCAACTAGGGTGTCAAGCAATATGTAATCAAAATTAAAACTCGGGCTTGATGGAACAATATGTACCTAATGGACCTCAACTTTTGAGGACCATCAATGGCCGAACCTAACTAGTGAGGGGAAGAGAAATTGTCGTTTTGTGAATTTGATGATTTATCGTATTCTGACGATCCGTATATGGTCGTTGTAGGTTGCCGTAAGTTGAATTGAACCCCGAACCATTAGTCGGTGGATTGCCCTTGGTCCTGGACCAAGTGGGTTGATGCATCCTGTTGAGCAACAAGTTTGAGAAATAAGCTGCTGCGGAGCTTAGTGAAGGAATGAATTAAGGTAACCTCTTGGTACTGGGGCTTGTTCCCCTTGTGTGTTCCATTATACTATAACACCCCGTTCTAGAACCGGTTTGTTAACATCGACTTATGATATTAAGCGCAGTTACAATCGCATTGGTTCGATTAAAATCCGGTTAAAATTTTCTTTTAAAACCAAGCCGAATTTAAATTACCCAATTGCGTGACCATAACCATATTACATTGCGGAATAAAATAATTCAAGCTTAATACCATACACTCATTTCATTAGACCAAACATTACTACTATGGTGTGCCAAGTAGTCCCCTTAGACCACTAAGGCATAAAACTCACTCTTAGTGCTTTTAAACACTAAACATATCCACTCTTTATTTATCAAAGAGATTACTATACTACTCTTGTGATCTCTATTTTTCCAATATATTATAGTATTTTTCATTAGCTACGCGTGGGTTCAAACCTCACTCAAATCGGAGGACCGTAGCCAAAGTTACGCATTTTCTAAGGAATCAGTTGCTGAACCATCAGGACCCTCCGCGTTGATAGCGCCAGTCCCACGCTATCAGCGCCACTGATGTGCAAAACACAGGGAGGGCGGCGCTCCTAGCGCCAACCTTGCTGTCATTTTTTGGTGACTGGCGCCAGCAGCGCCAGTTTGGCGCCCATAGCGCCACACAACATGGGCTGGGTGTCAAAACAGGGTATTTTGACATACCTATGATGTTCTCCCCATAACTTGAGATATACTCACCCAAATCACACAATCTTGGTCTCTATGGAAAGCTAAGAAGAATGTCTACAACTTCCATAAAGACATAAGGGTCCAAATCTATCATATGGGATACGAAAAATGGACAACATGACAGGATATCTTTACTTTTACTTGGATTTTCCAAACAATGGTCCTCTTTCACCTAATTGACAACATATAATCCTTCCAATACATAAATTCTAATCTTTCAGTGTACTCATACACTAAGAGAAGCATGCATACCATTTCATCATACATATATCTTCATTAATTACAACATTACAACATCATCAGGTCTCAATTACATCATTGTTCTTACAAATTTCCTATACATGCCAAAGGACTTAGCTACAAAAGGAACATGATCAGAGCTATAAGCCATTTAAAACAAGGCATTCATCTCTACAATGATCATGCACTAAGTCCCTCAAAATACATCATGTGGCATCAAAATATACATAAGCAATTTTAAATGGCATGCAACTCAAAATGTCAAGCTATCAGGTACAATCTACTCATGCTTCTTGCTTCGATCAACCTCACCTCTATTAGTACCTGAAATGATGCCCCACAACACGGGGTGAGATATACGAATATATCACAGTAAACCAGGGGTCCTTGGAGATCACTCCACCCTAAGGTTCACTTTCGATGTACACATAATCATAACAGTTCAACACATCCTTATCAATAACCATTATATGGACTTCCAAGAGAGATCCTCAAAGGGCTGTTTCTCTTAGGCTCTTACCACATGGAGATCCGCATAGGGCTGTTTCCAAGGGAAGTCCTTAACCTCAACCTAGGAACCTCCAAGAGAGATCAATATAGGGCTGTTTCTCTTAAGCTCTTACAGATGGAGATCCACATAGGGCTGTTTCCAAGGAAAGTTCCTACCAAACATCCTCATCATAACACTATCACTCATAAACTCAATCACAATCCTCAACCATTACCTCATTCATTAATTTCTACCTCTTATAACCATTCCTCAATTACTCTTCAACAATCAACATCAACCAATAATCATTAATCAATCATAACATGTATCAATGCATGAATCAATGCATGAGCATACAATTACTATCATAATTACATATCACATCACACAACCATTTCTCCTCAACGGAGTATGGTGGAACACTCAATGGGATCAACTCCAAGATCCAAAGGTTTACCTTGCTTTTGAACTCTCCTCAATTGCACACAACCACAAGGGTTGGTCACTCCACTTGGTTCTCTTGCCTCAATCCTATTGATACAAGGAAAAAAATCAATTTTATAATCAAACAATGGCTTACCATTCAAGAATATCCTTAATTTCAAGCATAACTTACTCAAATAACAAACTATACCAAAATGACAATCTAAACTCATTTTTACCGTTTATTTATCATTTCTAGCATTTTCCATAACATACACTAAGTTTCAATCCTCCTAGAACATAGCCAATCAACTCACATTATCATAAACCCCAAAACACTATTCATCCAAAACCTAAATCATCCATTTTCCATGAAAATAGAGTTCAAAGGATGAAATCTTACCACCAAGTGTTGCACAATCAAGGGGTGATGGTTCCTCAAGCTCCCATGGAGGTAGAAACCAACAAATCTCTCGTTTTCTCCTATGGGTCGAATTTTGGGAGGAAGAAATCTCAAAACACAACACTCCCCACTAAGACCCAAGCTAGGATTATGAAAGAGGGGAAGATTTGGAGTGATTTAGGCTTTGGAATCACTCAAAACGGCCAAGAATTGCATCCTTTAGGGTTTTCCCCTTCCTCCCTCTCTTCTTTTTCCTCTCTTCTTTTCCTCTCTTCTTTTCCTCTTCTTTCTTCTGCGCACGGGGTTGGGGAGGGAAATATGGGGTTCCTTAAGTGGTTTGCCACTTAACACAGGTTAAGTGGGTATTGGTTCATCTATCTATTCAACTCCATTAATTACCAAACTTTACTCAGAAGTCTGGAATATTTTTACTAGGAGTATTTATACTTCCATTTTTATATTTTGGGTACTTTTTGTCTGCACCCATTTATACCCCTTAATTTTCACCGAGTGCACTTTTTACCTCAAAAGTGACCCCAATTCACTTAATTAGGCCTTATACTTTATTTTACTCATTAATACATGCTTAATTACTTAATTTGAAGTAATTAATTAAATTATTTAAGTTAGGGGTATTATACATACCCGTTGAGGGTGATGGTAGTGAATATGTATGAGTAAAGTAGTGTAGAACAACATGAGCATGCATGCATTATCCCGGTGGGTACTTCGGTACCGAGTCTCTGGCCAGTAGACAGTTAGCCTTCGGGCAGTTTCAGACTTCCACTGGATAGATCTTCGAGAGGGAGTTCCAGTTGACCTATGGTCGTGGTGTGTGATCCGGATAGGAGCACACTAGGAAGGGGTACCTTGGTTGTGGTTCTTGGAACACGCCTTGGATGAGACCCATAGGCTTATATATGCCGAGGATGTTGCATGGTATTAGTAGCTACCATCCCGCTTCATCGTATTTTGTATCCCGATATTCCCCAGTTTCTCTAAATCCCTTGCTATATCCCGTTTTAAGTGATGTTGTTTTATATTATTTTATGCATCGAAGTGAGCCATTGGGCGGAGTTTTCTCCAGAACCTCTAGGTTACTGACATATATTCGTATATCTCACCCCATCTCGGGGAATTTATTTCATGAGGTAGCAGTGGCGCAGGAGTGGCGGGCAAGAGGCCCATAGGATGAGTCATGGAGCATTGTCATTAGTGGTTTATGTCATTTAAAGTTCATGTTCATGTTGTAAATTAGAGTATGAATTTGTAAGTTTAATTTAAAGTTTGAAGTTTGAAGTTGTAAGTTGTAACATGTAAGTTAAATATTGTAATTGTACCATGGATGCATAATGTATTATGATGGAAGGGCTTTAGGCATATTTTAGATTTATGATTATATGCTTATGTTGAGAAATTACATGTAAAGGGACATTATTGATTGAAACAAGTCAAGAATGATACAGTTAGCCATATAGTATGAATTATGTAATAAATATAAACTGAGTTGGGTTGTAAGTGCCACAAGGCATTGCTGGTCCTTGTGTGTGCACCCATTGGATTATTAGGTACATTTGATATACTTGTGAGTTTATGCAAATTTGGGGATTTTAGGAAAAATAAAGGAAACTCTGGCGAATTTTCTGTAGAATTAACAGATTTTTGGCGAACTTCGGGAGAGCATATCTCCCTCCATAGAGGTCCGATAGGGAAGTTCCATATGCTGTTTTGAAGCTTGAGATGTCCTCTATATTTTTTCAAAATATTAGAATTTTATGAGTTGTGCGTATCCCTGTGGAGGTCAATGAACGTTGCTGCCCTGTTTTGCCTTGCACTTGGGGGCTGTTCTGGACCGTTTTGTGAATTTTATTCCCGCTTCATTTCTTGGTCAAATTAAGCGTATGATATATCAAATTGAAGATTGAGGTGTCTAGTTTATGGTGTAAAAATTTGAGAGCAATTGGATGAGTGGATTCGGTGCAGTAATTCATGGAGTGAGGGATGTTTGGAGCTATTTTGGGGTTTGTTGGCAATTCTGCTTGTCCAACTTCAAACGGCGATAACCGAAGCAAACGAGCTCGGAACCAAGCTTGTGATAGCTTTCTAGAAAGGTGATGAAGTAAGAAGGAAAGATAGCAAGATATGAAGGACTGAATTTTTACTATGTGTCCGCAGAAATTCAGAGACCGGACCCTGTTCGGATAGGTAGAAAACGTAAAGTTGTGAAATTTGCTAAGTGGGTTTATGGGGACCCCTTAGTGGCTTATAATAAATAAAGTACGTTATAAAAATAGTTTAGATAAGTATTCCATAAGAGTTTACAGTTATGGTCACAGCTTTTAATTATTACGCGGGACCACAATTTTAACTAAATGGGTCCATTTTGAATTTCTTAGGGACCACGAATAGCCTTTTTATTTGCTAGGGACTAAAGCGGGTATCGTGAAAATTTCTTAGGAGCAAAAAATGTATTTAGTCAAAAATTAAAATATATTCAATAAAATTTAAAACTATTTAATAAAATTATATTTCTTTTTTATGCTTCCTGCACAAGTGTTTTGTATCTAATATATGAGGTAGGTTATACATACAACCTTTTTTTTACAATCTCTTAAAATCATATCTTAACACCGTTGATTTCCGCCAATCAACGGTTATGATTTTTACAAATTAAACTCATTAATTAATTATTAATTCACAATAAATGATAACCATTGATTGACGGAAATCAACGGTGTTAAGATATGGTTGGAAGAGGTTGTAAAAAAAAAATTGTAAGTATAACTTCATCTTAATATATATTATAATATGAACTAATTAAAATTAAGAAAAATAAATACACATATAATTTTTTGGCCCGGGCTCCGATTGGAGCCTGGCTCCGCCACTGCATCTCAATAATTGATTTTTATAGCTTTGGAAGTCATATGAATTAATTAATTATTAATTACACTACAAATGATAACCGTTGATTTCCGTCCATCAACGGCTGAGATGAGGAGTAAGACTTAAAAGTCTTACTCTAG